>CATIWF010129745.1:0-12241 GCA_949630135.1 Balakata baccata
CGTGTCAAGTTTATCTCGTGAATACGTTCACGCCAAAATCCCTACGTATGCATGTGTTTCGTGTGACAGACATTTATAAAATAAATATGTCCAAATAAAATGCATATGATAATGCATGTATGGATGGTCGAGAATGTTACATTAAATGAATATTAATATAATGAAAAATGTCTTTACTCAGATAGATGAAAAGTGTACATATAGTGGTAAAGGTGATTGCCTTTAGGACACTTCTCTTACAAGTCCAAGCTCCGAGAGTGCCCTTGACCTCTCTTTGTTAGCAACTATTATTTTTATCAGTCATGTTGGCCTAAGCTCGTAGAGTGCGCTTAACTTGATTTCAATTATGAACAGTCACAGTTAGGTGAATAGGGAGGCCCAAGCTTTGAGTGTAACATCCTTAGGCAAATCTCACATCGACAATACATGGGAGAGAAGTTGGGTCAAAATGTAATGAGTTTGAGGAACATAAATATAGGGAGGTGCTAGCTTGACATGCTAACTTTCCAATCCCACATCGGAAAGAAGTGAAGAAGAATAAGAGGTTTATAAGCCTATGTACTAACTATTGACAATAACTAGGGTTAACCATTTTAGACCGCATGGTTTGGCTATTTGAAAGTTATTACTGGATAGTTAGGCATGGGCTGTTACATTGAGAGTGCTCCTATTCATAACTCATATCTAGTAGTATGAGGATTTAGTAATTAGGTAATAATTTTAAATAAACAGATTAAGAACTGTATCACAGTTATTATATGAATACAAGAATTGGCTTCTGCTTACTAGGTACGCTATTGTCCTTCTTAAAGGAATGGTTTGGCATGATCACATGAACATGATTGAAATTATTTGGAATTTTAAGGACATGTATTATACCATGATTTGATTGCTATGAATTGTTTGATATGCATGAAAAAATTTATATGATTATATCTACTACTAAGCTTTCAATAGCTTAACGTACAGGTTTTTTTACACGTAGGTTTAGAGCCATAGTGGTTATTGATATTGAGAAGTTGAGCCAGTAAGAATACTTCAAATTCAAAGTCAGCTTCCATATTTACATGCTTCCTACTTTCATGCCCATCCATTGGATTTTTTTGGATATTATGATAAGATTATGGATTTAATCTTTATTCTTTGTTATTCTTATTCAGTTTATGAAAGGTTGTAATAAGTTGCATGTGTTTAGCCCTAAATTCAGAATTTACAGTTATAGTTAATAAATATGGATGCATTATATAATTAAATGTTATTTATGGATTGATATGATATGAAAGAGTTACATGATATGTTTAAATTAGTAAAGGTATAACAATTGGATACTAGTTTAGTAAGTTAACAATCAATAAATGGTTAACACTCCCTTGTATAGTTGGTTACATCTGCTATAAAGGAGGGTGTTATAGTGGGAAAAATTCAAAAACTTTGGAAAACACCTTTGTGAGCTTTGGGTAATTTTCTCTAAGGGTTCTAGAGAGGTGAGAGTTATTCTTCTAGCTTATGTGAGAGGAGAAATACAGTAAATTATGGGTTTGAGTTTTGGACTGACAATTTTATTGTATTGTAATTTTTATTCTCATATAGTGAAAAATTGGTTCCCTCCATAGACGTAAGCAATTAAGCACTGAACCACAAAAATGTTGTGTTCTCTCTTATTTTCTTTGGCATAAATTTTTTATTTGACATGCATATTGATTATTTTTCCCAACAGTTATCTATTATTAAGAGTTGGTTGGAAAATCACTTTTGTAACACCACTCGATATAACTAGAATTCCCTCTAATCATACTGAAGGATGCTACGATGCATGAGATTTAAAACCTATTCAATTTAAAATTTTTCCCCATATCATGGCCATGATAACTTGAAAATGAAAATCAAATGCAGTTTGCAAAAAATTAAACTTTACTTTACAAACCTGGAAACTCCTTGAGCTATGCCCAACTCAAAAATAATAATACAACTTTTCAAAAGCAAAAACAAAACTAAATACTTTTATTACACTCAATCCCATGACCATGACATATACATGTATCATCACCATCCTAATGCCAGCTTGACCTTTGACTTATTGGGCTCCGTCTTCTCATCAACCCCAGCTCATACCTCAATCCTACGTATGAGGGAAAACCACACACACGCTAAGCAACAATGCATAGTAGAACATGGAAGCATTTAAAATGAGCCTTATATCGATATATATAGATATACACTATATAATTTTACTAGTACCATTACCTCAACCTTGGAAAAAAATTACCTCCTTCCTATGTTACACTCAGTCCCATTCCTATAACCTTAACTACCTTGTAATCAACAATTTTTACAATACATATACATATATACGACCACCCACACAATATGGCACAACAATTCACCATGCATATCACAACACTATTCAACACAAACCTAAGACCCACTCGGTCTTGCTTAACATATCCTTGCACAATAATAGGAATCAAGGGCCCCCAAATTCTAGGCCTCAAGCCATCTTATTCCTCCAAGTCGAGAGTGCCCAAATATCGGGCCTCAAGCCACTTCAACTAATAAGACTAAGAGTGCCTAAATATCGGGTCTCAATCCACTTTGACCTCTTACCATAGTACCATGCTTTGTTCTACCCTTTTTCCAGGCCTAAAGACCTCATCTAAACATACCATAAATAAGACATACCAAAACCATAACTTTTTTTCATCAAACAAACATTTAAAAACACTCAGTACAGACAGTCACGACCAGAGTCACAGTTTGCCTGGCCGTGAATCCAGTTGGAAACTCTTCTGTACCTCCCGACCAACCGAATCATAGGTGTGACTCCTTGAGTCACTGCTGTGATTCTGAGAAATCTTCCTTTACCCAAATTTAAACAATGTCATTCATGCAAAACACTAATAAATCCCTAAGGCTAGCCAATTGTAGTCATTCCTATCAACATTCTTAATACAATCATAAATCATGCATAAGTCACACTTCCATATGTATTCCATATGGCACACCAACACAACATTCAATCAATCAAAATATATCAAAACATTTCCTTTCAAACTCCTATCAGCACATCTAACATTTACATTCATTCAAGCTTATTCATCTCCTCATTCCTTCACTTACCATAAGCATACCACTCAACTTACCATATGTTTTTCTTGCCATATCACAAACTTATCCAATATGCATACCATTAAACATTTATGCCCTTATACATTTATAACCCATTCAGCTCCATTATCACACTTATTTAAATATTTAACTTACACTTATGGTTCATTTAGATATAACTACCCTTTTCCTCATAGTTTTTAAGCTGCATTATTATTCGTAATCATTTCTATATTACTAAAAATACCTATACATCTATATGTTATTTATCTCATTTTTCTCACTGAGCTCACCCTCATGCTCATTATCATTTACTTAAACGTTCATTACATACCAACATACCCATTATTAAACATTAATGCCAGTTAACATGCCCTTTTCTCATATTAACATTCCATTCAAAGTTCAAATATGACTTAACATACCAATAACCTCGTTCTTTAACCTTTACATATTTTACATATGCCAACCATAATCTTAACATGCTGTTAAAAATTCAAGCTATTTAATCAACATAAAAACGTGCATTTAAGTCAAACTAAAACACACACAAGTACATACCTTTATAGAGCCATACAAAAATTAAAGCTTTAGAGCTTGTCCAAACTCTTGGGTTGTTATTTCAACATCCAAGACGAGGTCCTATGGACAACCATAGCCCTACATCAACACATCAATTACATAAAGCTACTTCAAGCTAGGTCATTAATGATTCAAACCCCATTAAAGATGTGGTCACTCCCTTAATCTAACATCAAAGAGAGTTTTCTCTCAACAAAACCCAAGATTACAACTCAATTCCACCCACTTACAAATGGGTCTCCACCCAAATTTAGGTAACTCTTAGTATTTAACTAAAAATCACGTAAAAGAGATGATAAATCAAGATTTCTTACCT
The DNA here is from genome assembly GCA_949630135.1 of Balakata baccata. Classification (NCBI taxonomy): domain Eukaryota; kingdom Viridiplantae; phylum Streptophyta; class Magnoliopsida; order Malpighiales; family Euphorbiaceae; genus Balakata; species Balakata baccata. The sequence continues at coordinate 4,004 of CATIWF010129745.1, forward strand.
CTTGAAGCTCAAATTGTCACTGATTAGCAAAGGATCCTGAGTTCTCTTTAGACCCCAAGCTTCCTCCCTATCAAACTCTTCTCTTCCATGCTTCTTTTTACAAATCCTTGATGAATCTCATTCTAAATGGTAAATCTTGTGTTTTGAAGGCTAAAATTTGAGGAGAAATAGTGGAATATACCTCTAGAGTGTGAGGAGACTGATGGGAAGGGTTTATGGCTTTTAAAATTGAGTGAAAATGAAAGAAAATAGGGTTGAATATATTTATAGTAGACCTGTCATGGTCGCGACTCCCTTAGTCACACTTATGACACTTGAAAGTCACCAGAACACTTCACCTCAACAATCACAGCCGTGACTCCTACTGTCACGCCTGTGACTATCTCACAGCTCACTTGATTTCATGCCTTTTTGACCTAAAACTCCAAACTTAAGCCAACTTTTACCCAAAGACTGTAAACCTCAAATAAGCCTTAATATATCCACAATATACCTCTCATATACTTTCACATATCTCTTAAACTCTTATAACAATTAAGCCCCAATTAGCAAGCATTACAAGTTTGATATGAAAGATCTGGGAGAAGCTAGTTCTATTCTTTGGATCAAATTACTGAGAGATCAAAAGAACAAAACTATAGCTCTATCTCAAACTGCTTATATTGACAAAATTTTGGCTAGATTCAACATGAAAAATTTCAAAAAAGGTTTTTAACCTTTTAGAAATGGACTTACATTTTCTAAGGATCAACCATCTAAGACTCCTGAGTAATTTGAGCAAATGAGAAAGATTCCTTATGCAAAAGTTGTAACAAGTCTCATGTATGCTATGTTGTGAACTAGGCTAGATATTTGTTTTGCAGTTGGAATGATCAGTCAATATCAATCTAACCCTAGTCTTCAACATTGGACTACAGTCTTTGAAGTATTTGAAAAGAACTAAGAATTATATGCTTTTATATGCTAGTGATGACCTTTTACTAGTGGGATATACGGATTATGACTTTATGTCAAATAAGGATTCCAGTAAGTCAACTTCAGGATATATGTTTACTTTAGAATATGGACCTATAAGTTGGAAGAGTGTAAAACAAAGTTGTGTAGCAGACTCTATAACTGAAGCTGAATATATGACTACTTCAAAAGCTACAAAGGAAGTTATTTGACTTCGTAAATTCCTATAAGATCTTGAGGTGGTACCTTTAGCCGTTGCCCCTATCAACGGCTAGCTCTTATTAGAGAGAGCACAGAGGGAAGATATATATGTCACCTAGATAGCTTCAGCAAATAACTTGGTAGATCCTTTTACAAAGGCTTTAATTAGCTCGGCAACCTTTTAACATGCACTTGAAATCCATGGGCATGCATGGTAAGTTTGACATGCTTTAAGAGCTAGTGGGAGATTGTTGGGATTATATGCTTTTCAAAGCATATTATATATTCATTACATTTTCATTATCTAATGTTAATAAAATTACGGAATATTTCATTATATATTATTTGCACGAGAATTTTAAACAAATGTCTTTTTAATCATATTATATGCATTTATGCAATTTTTTCAGGTAATCACAGAAGATATAAATACAAGTTATCTTATGATTAAATAATAATATTCACAGTTGATAAATAAAGTTAGGCACTTTATGTTAGGTTTTGAGCATATATCACATACATATTACGCAAAAAAAAAATAAAAATTTTCAAAACCCGAATCAAAGGATTCTACTTGTGCCAATTAAAACTAATTTAACAAAGTAAAATTCAGAAATTATACCTTTATAATTTCTTGATTTTTCTTCAACTTCTCACCTTGTTAGGTTGTAACAAACCACAACAATCCAATTTCAGATTGTCTCTAACAATATCCACGCGAAGAAGAAAGAATAAAACCACTAGGGAGATGGCTTGAACATACCTCAAAGTGCTAGCAATAAGAATGTTCCTTTCAGAAGAAAAATTAAACTCTTTAATTTTTCTTGTTGTCTCCAAAAAATTTTCTTCTTCGAAAATTTTTTTTTTGTCTATTTTTTGTCTTTTGGGGTCTTTTAGATCCAAAAGAAAATCAGAAAAGTAGATTCAAATTCAAGAGAGGAGAAATGGGAGGTTATGAATAGTAAATAATGGTTTAATGGCCATTTAGGCCATTTAAATGCCATATGCGGGCAGCTGTGAGCTAGCGCGCACAGCAAGCCCAGCTGGCATGCTAGGCCAACGGGCTCGTGCGGGCCCATCAACCTCCTCGAGCGATTTTTCCCCGCGATCTTATCGTGAATCCACTCGAAATAATTCTCTCATATTTTGGATCTCATCCAAAGCCATTTTACTCATTTTTTACATCTCCAAAGCGTGTGACCCATTAGGTTCTCGATTATATTGGCCACTTAAATTATCAAATAATTTAAGCAAGTCATGAGCGATATCTAGCAACACATCATGACTCCCAATTGACCGGAAAGTCAGTGATTTGACTATGAACCTTTCCATAGACAATAATATGTGCTACTTGTCCTTTCACCATTCTATACCCCACTCAATTCACAGCATGGGCTATGTGTCAGCTCCCGCTAGATTGACTAAGTCACACCTAGTCCAAGTGATTTTAGATCTTGTCACTGAGACTCATTATTCAATTAGACATGTCATTGAAGACCATCTTCATGACAGTTCCACTCTGGCCAGAGATTCCCGAGTAATGATCCCAATAAGAGGCTGTGGGAATACTCTCCCTCTATCAGGAGCAGTGAATCCTCTATTGGTTACCCAATTACCTTCAAATACCTCAAGCTATACCCAATCACCACCCTATGAGCGACCTCTATGAGGCAATAAGGAATGGAGTCAAAGCACAGAATCAGTATCCAAGATATCCTTGAGTACCTCAAGTCTAAGGTACATGTACCATTGCTATGATGAGACTATCATTAACATTTGAATAAATAATCCTTATGATTGTCTCATAGTAGGTCATCCAATGTACTTGACTACTCTTAGCAAACATCCACATGTTAACTTTGAACATCTCATGCTTATAGCTTATGAGATCTACTACTTGATCCAATCAAGGAGTATAACATGTGCTAGTCTATCTGGATCAACAATGTCCCATCTTGTTGATCCTATGACTAGGGATAATTTAGATACTAACATAGTTACACATGAATGATAGGAATCTCATTATCATTATCCCATCATGATTTCCTTCATGCTATGTTTCATATCATGGACTTTCATTAATCAGTTTAAGATCTATATCAATTCATATGCAAATGAATACTAATATAATGAAAGAATGCCTTTATAAATGTGTACACTAAGTGCCTGAGGTGATTGCCTTTTGAGCACATCTCTAACATTGCTGATGCTTCTGAAGATGTTCAGAAGGCATACAAAAAGAATATCGAAGATAGTGAGATGGCAAGTTGCATTATGCTTGTCACTATGTCGGCTAAGTTGTAAAAGCAGCACGAGGCTATGGATGCTCACACCATAGTCTTCCATCTAAGAGAACTATTTGATGAGCAACCATGATCTGAAAGGTTCAAGATCTCAAGGTAGCTCTTCTACTCTAAGATGGCTAAGGGGACATCTCTAGTGCAATTTGCTCTGAAGATGAATGGCTATATTGAGAGGTTGGCCACCTTGGGTTTTGTGATGGATCATGAATTAAGTATTAACTTATTTCTAATTGGTTTAACTGATAGTTATGCTTATTTTGTGCTTAACTATAGGATGAACCAGATCTTCACCACTATTCCTGAGCTGATCAACATGCTCAAGAAAGCTGAGCCATCTGTCATTAAGGACATTAAGGCTGTGATGCTAATGGACTCTTTTGATTCCAAGAAGAAGAAGCAATCCAGAAAGGCTAAGGGAGGCGTGTCCAAGAAGAAGGCCAAAGAGACTGCCTTAAAAGGGACTTGAATCCATTATGGCAAGCATGACCATTGGAAGAGGAACTGCAAGGCCTACTTAGAGTCCTTAAAGAAGAAGGCATCTGATGCCGTATCTGTTTTAGGTATTTATGTCATTAAGGTTAATACTGTTCTAATAATAATGTATGGGTATTAGATACCGACTGTGGCTCACACATATGCACTAATATGTAGGGCCTAAGGAATAATAGGTAGCTCAATAAGGTAGAGTCATACTTGCATATTGGAAATGGAGCAAGGGTTGCTACATTAGCTATAGGAACTTATGTATTAACCCTCCCTAGTGGGCTTATTTTAAATTTGCATAATTGCTTTTATATACTCGCTTTAACTAAAAACATTATTTCCATTTGGCTTTTAGTAACAATTGTTATTCTATTATGCTGAATGGTTTTCTTTATGCTAGTGGTACATTTTGCAATGGTATTTACATATTAGATATGTGAAATCCAATTTTAAATATCAATGACAATAAGAGGCATAAACAAGATTTGTTGAAATCATCTTATTTATAGCATTATCATCTTAGCCGTATAAGTGAGAGGCGCATGACTAAGCTACACAAGAGTGGTAGTTTAAGGTCATTTGATTATGAATCATATGACATATGTGAATCTTACTTATTAGGTAAGATGACAAAACTGAACCTTATTGGACATGGAAAGGTCAATGATGAGCTTTCCAGAACTACCTAAATCATTTTGGGGTCATACACTATAGGCTGCCATTTATAATTTGAAAGGAGTCCCTTTGAAGTTAGTTGATGTTACTCCATATGAGATGTGGAATATAAAAAAGGTCCACACTTTCATACACTAGAGTTTGGGATTATCCTACTTATGTGAAGTGAACAATATCAGATAAGCTAAAAGCAAAATCTAACCGATGTTTATTTGTGCAATATCTAAAAGCATCATATGGATATCAATTCTACCACCCATTGGAACAAAAAGTGTTTGTTTCAAGACAAGCTATCTTTTTGGAGAAAGAGTTTCTTCTCAAAGGAGATAGTGGGAGCAAATCAAACTTGAGGAAGTTCAAGATGGATGCTGATCAACTGCCTGAACCCGAGCCTGCTACTCATACAAATGAGACAGTAGCTCAACCTTTTGAAGCACAAGAACTTTATAGGTCAAGTAGGATACGCACAATTCTAGAGAGATATGAATTTCTTATAAGCGAACAGAATGACGTATTGCTTGTAGAAGATGTTGAGCCTACAACCTATTGAGAAGTTCTGAATAGTTCAGAATCTGACAAATGGTTTCAAGCCATGAATTAAAAAATGGATTCCATATATGAAAACCAAGTATGGATTTTGGTTGACCCACCCAAAGGGATAAAGCCCATAGGGTGCAAATGGGTTTACAAGAAGAAAACCAACATGGATGGTAATTTGGTTACTTATAAAGCTAGACTAGTAGCAAAAGGGTATTGTCAAACATAAGGAATTGACTATGACGATACTTTTATCCCAGTAGCTATGCTTAAATCCATAAGGATACTCCTTGCCATAGCTGCTAATTATGATTATGAGATATGGCAAATTAATGTGAAGGTGACTTTCCTTAATGGAAACCTAACTGAGGATGTGTACATGACACAGCCAGAGGCCTTCATATCCAAAGATGGCAAAAAGGTGTGCAAGCTTCAAAGATCCATTTATGGATTGAAACTAGCATCTAGGAGTTGGAATATCCGGTTTGATGAGACAATCAAACAATTTGGTTTCTCACAAAATCCAGATGAGCCTTGCATATACAAGAAGGTTAGTGGGAGTGCAATTGGGTTCCTTATGTTGCATGTAGATGACTTACTGCTAATGGGAAACAATGTCTCAGTCTTGTAATTGGTCAAAATATGGTTATCCAAGAATTTCTCCATGAAAGATCTTGGAAAAACATCTTAGGGATAAGGATCTATGGAGATAGATCTACAATGTTGCTCGGTCTTTCACAGTTTATATACATCGACAAGGTGCTAAAGAGGTTTAACATGGAGCAATCCAAGAGATGATACATTCCCGTGACCTATGGGATTACTCTCTCAAAATCTATGTGTCTAAAGACATAAGATGAGAGGACACGCATGATGGGTTTTGAGTATGTATCACATACATATTACACAGCGGAAAATAAAATTTTTCAAAACCCGAATCAAAGGATTATACATGTGCCAATTAAAACTAATTTAACTAAAGAAAATTCATAATTTATACCTTTATAATTTCTTGATTTTCTTCAACTTCTCACCTTGTTGGGTTGTAACAAACCACAACAATCCAATCTAGGATTGTCTCTAACAACATCCACATGAAGAAGAAAGAATGAAACCACTAGGGAGATGACTTGATCACACCTCAAAATGCTAGTAATGTTGTGTGCTCCTTTGAGAGAAAAATTAACCTTTTAATTTTTTTTCTCCCAATAATTTTTTCTTGTCTATTTTCTGTCTTTTGGGGTCTTTTAGACCCAAAAAAATATCAGTTTCATAGAGCAAAAATTAAGAGAGGAGATAATAGGGAGTTATGAATAGTAATAGTGATTAAATGGCCATTCAGGCCATTTAGTGCCACTTGCGGGCAGCTGTTCCAGCTGGCCTGCCTGGCAGGCCAATTGGCAAGCCTGCCAGGCTAGCGGGCCCGCACGGGCCTATCAACTCCCCCAAGCGATTTTTTCCCGCGAACTAACTCAAAATAATTCTCTCATATTTTGGATCTCATCCAAAGCCATTTTACTCATTCTTTACATCTCCAAAGCGTGCGACCCATTAGGTTCCTGGTTATGTTGGCTACTTAAATTATCAAATAATTTAACCAATTCATGAGTGGTATCTAGCAACACATCATGATCCCTAATTGACCAAAAAATCAGTGGTTTGACTACAAACCTTTCCATAGACAATAAATATGTGTGAGTCGTCCGTTCACCATTCTATACCCCACTCGGTTCAGAGCATGGACTATGTGTTAGCTCCCGCTAGATTGACTACGTCACACCTAGCCTAAGTGATTTTAGATCTTGTCACTGAGACTCATTACTCAATTAGACATGTCACTAAAGACCATCTTCATGACAGTTCCACTTTGGCCAGATATTCCCGAGTAATGATCCCAACAAGAGGCCGTGGGTATACTCTCCCTTTATCAGGAGCGGTGAATCCTCTATTGGCTACTTAATTACCTTCGAATACCTCAAGCTATACCAATTCACCACCCTATGAGTGACCTCTATGAGGCAACAAGAAATGGAGTCAAAGCACAGAATTAGTATCCAATAAATCCTTGAGTACCTCAAGTCTAAGGATACATGCACCATTGCTATGATGAGACTATCATTGACATTTTAATAGATAATCCATATGATTGTCTCGTAATAGGTCATCCAATGTACTTGACTACTCTTAGCAAGCATTCACATGTTAACTTTGAACATCTCATGCTCATAGCTTATGAGATCTACTACTTGATCAACAATGTCCCATCTTGTTATTCCTATGACTATGGATAATTTAGATACTAATATAATTACACATGATAGGAATCTCATTATCATGATCCCATCATGATTTCCTTCATGCTATGTTTCATATCATGGACTTTTATTAATTAGTTTAAGATTTATATCATTTCAAATGCAAATGAATACCAAATTAATAAAATTGCCTCTTATTAATCAAATAAACATGTACAATAAGTGCTAAAGGTGATTGCCTTAAGAGCACTTCTCTAACAATCTCCCATTTGCACTAAAGCTAATCGCCATTATATTGAATTCCATAGGTGAGTACATAAGAAACATATTTCCTTTGGGGAAGTGGCTTAGTTAAAGGATCAGCTATGTTCTGATCAGTGGGCACTTTCTCTCTTTTTACATCATTCCTACCAATGATTTCTCTAATCAAATGGAATCTTCTGAGTATGTGTTTGGACTTCTGATGAGATCGTGGCTCCTTTCCTATTGCAATGGCTCCATTGTTGTCACAATACAACTGTATTGGACCAACAATGCTAGGAACCACTCCAAGTTCCATGATGAATTTCTTAATCCAAACTGCTTCCTTTGCTACTTCGGAAGCTGCTATGTACTCTGCTTAAGTTGTGGAATCAGCAGTCGTTTCTTGTTTGGAACTTTTCCAACTGACTACTCCACCATTAAGTGTGAACACATAACCTGATTGGGATTTTGAATCATCCTTATCAGATTGAAAGCTAGCATCAGTATACCCGCTCACTATAAGGTCTCTATCTCCATATATTAAGAATACATCCTTAGTCCTATTCAAGAACTTAAGGATATTCTTA
>CATIWF010129747.1:0-22443 GCA_949630135.1 Balakata baccata
TGACCTTGTTTGGAAATACATTTTGGGCGAGAACCATGGTATTAAGGGTTTATAGCTTTCATTTATGATTTTTATGCAAGCAAAGTTATTGATGAGTAAATATTTGTATTATGAGCTCCTCAAGACCCTTGAGGCAACTACTAAGGAGGTAGAGGAGCTTAATTTTGGTAAAGTATTGGTAGAGGTTTGTACATAATAATACCCCTTGCAATTATAGTAAGTTTGTGACTTACATATGTGATTGGCATATGAATGTTGTATTTAATGAGCCTCGTGCTTGAATCATAAATGCTAACAAAAGTATATTAAATGTGATGGAAGTCTTAAAGGCATGAATATGTGAATTATAAAAAGCTTGTGTCCATTGTGTATGATATGATAGTTGAAAACCTTGAATGATGGATAATTAATGAGTGAATGATTGGCTTCAAGCTAAGGAAATGCAATTGTTGAATGTTGTAGATGAGTTTGGTACTTGACCAAACAATAGGAAGATGCTTATGCACTTTGTCCTTTTGATAAACACGAAAACCATATATGGATTGTTTGATACGCCTCCTAGGGTTGAATGGTACCGTAACTCTCTAAATTCCTTAAGCTTGAATGCCCTGAGGGCAAGCTCTTTAAAGATCAACATGTAATACCTACAGGGTTCATGTTTCTTTCAGATTAGGATGGAATGCTTATTACCAAGAGTGGACAAAGCATAACCAGACGAATATTATCATGATGTGATTGTTTGGAACTTGTAATATGAATGGAAATATGAATTTGGATATTTATCATAATTTACATGTTTGATATGCATTGCTAATCATTGTATTATTATATACTACTAAGCGATTGTTTAGTATGTGAGTGCCTGTTGTCTCCTACGTAGGTAGAGAGTTGCAAAAGATAAAGAGCCTAAAGACCAGAGTCTACACTTTACTATAGGGTACAAGTCATATAGTGAACTTTTGAAAAGTCTTCTCAAATTTTGTATATGTCAAATTATATTTAAACATTGAGCTTTTGTATTTTATGCATTTTTTTAAAGGCTAAGCACTCTTGTAATCTCATTTTGTAAACTTTCATATTTTGAATGTGTACATATTTTGGATGAAATCTTTTATGTGTTTAATAATTTGTTTTAAGTCAGATGTCATGGCCATGGTGCACATATTGATTTTTGAAAGGTTTTAAAATATCTGCATTTCATTTAGACGTCTGGTAATATATCTTCATATGAGTTAGGAATAAATCCCAGCTATATGTAAAGGTGTTGCATAAACTCCATCAGGATCTTGTCCTGGTGCTGCAATATAACGAATCATGCTGTTAGTAATCTTATGTCTCACTACATGACTAACTGTGGTGATTATGAGCTGGATCACTAAGTTTGGATAGCCTAGTATAAGGCAAGAATACCTCCACAGCCATCCATGAAAAGATAGTCTTGACACAGCAAGTCAAAGGATTTCGAGTCATAAACGACTCATATATTATGACCAAGATAATAACTATTGACGTTAAGCACTACCTGTGCAGTTATTATCAGATATCACTGTTTGGTATTCTTAACTTTTTAAGAACCCATTGGTTATCTACATATCACTATATAATAGAGAATGAGATTCATATTCAAAATAAACTATGTAATAACTCAGAGGCTCAATGAATACCCAATTTATTGTCCTTTTTTCCGGTTATGAATATTTTTAAAATTACATTTTACTAGAGATATTTATCTCATTATTATCAACAATTGGATAATAAATTTTCTGTGGATAATTAAAGGATTGTACATTTTATAGTATAAAGTAACTACTATATTCATAATATAATCAACAACTTGAATATTTTATTTATTATGAATGTGAAATATACATGTATTCATTGTGATATATTATTTAATATATAAAAAAAAGTGAATACACTAGGGTATATACACCACTGATAACAATAGCTGCTTTTTTGATATGACATATTGTTTTAGGAGCGGATTTGGAAGCTCATTGCTGAGTCATCCCGGAATGAATCAAGAAATCAAGTTGATCTGACACAGGACGATGAGGATTAGATCTTCCTGTAAGTTGTTGAGGCTATATCACATAGCAGATCTAACTCAATATATAGTAGTTACAACCAATAATGAAACAATAAGGAAGCAAATAAGAGCCATAAAAGCCTAGCATTCTGCAAATGAAGATTGAAAAATACAAAATGAAAAATAATTCAATAGAAATTGCAATTTCAATTAAACAAGTAACATACCCTATCTAAGGTATCCGCAGTTGCACTATGAGATGACTGACTTAATTTTATTTATGGTCATTTAATTTTAATATTCTTATAGCTAGTAAAGTCATATAAAATTTTTATGTCCCATAAAAGTCACCTAATAATGATATGATTTCAGTAAAGTAATTTCCAATAATTTTTCAGTAGTCAATAAATAAAAAGTTGCATTGGCATCTCAGTTTGATATTTAAGACATATCATGTCACTGTATAGATCAAATAGAATACTATTTTCCAGTACCTATATCAGTATCCGTACATATAGTCATTCCCTCAAACCCAAAATGAAAGAGAAAAGATTAGAAAGGTGACAAACCAGGAAGAGATAACACATAAATCACAGCATAAGGACAATAAGATATGTTCCAATCAGATTATAACACAACAATAATGTGAATCTTTGTAACGCCAAGATATATTGTGAAATTTCATTTTTCTTTTATTTTCCCGCAAAGTTTGGCAATGAAACAAAAGTTTAGCCATTGAGCAAGCATAATTTGATTGATTTTATTTATTACAAGTGTTCATGAATCGATTTGATTTTGACTTCAGCACAAAAAGTAATATGGCAACGATGGTAGGATAAATTGTAACCCTAAGAAGCAAAGGTGTCAATCCTAGAAAGGCATATTTTATTAATTTATTCTTCAGCTACACCAACAGAAATCCTTTATTAGCTCCACCAATTAGACTGACCAACTGACCTCCAGAAACCAAAGAAATAATGAAACGAATTTCTTCAATTTTTTTTCCCAGTGCCTTTTTTAGGAATCCATAGACCACACCTTCCTGCTTGATTAGCTGGTAATTCTCCATAGATTTTTCAATGATGTATTTAGCAAAAAAATCACACTCCTATTATTATTAGACTTCTTAGTGCCAGCAGATCAGCTCATTGAAACAAGTTGCAGTAATTTGAGAAAGAAGAGTCTCTTTCCTCTCTTACCTAAAAATTTTGTAGTGCCTGAGACTTGGAAGACATACCATTGCATTTTCTGTACTTTGGCGTAGATAGATTTATGAATTGGTTGCGGAACAAGTGAGGCTGCTAAGCCTACTGCTGCTTTTATGATGGGCAAAAGTTTTATTTCATCAGGGGCTATAGGTTGTAGTTAAATAACAAAGGGTTGGGATTTTAAAGAGTTAGTTATATTATGTACCTAAATGTATATATTTGGTTCGGTTATTTTTAAAATTTTAGTTTATTTGATTCGGTTGAAAATATTGAAAAATTGATTAATCCAAACCAACCGAACTATATATATATATATATTATAGTAATTAATTCTAATTTTTATATAAAATCAAAGAAATTATAGTTTATATATGATAATTAGTTTTCTTATATGATTTAAAATAATGAAATATAACAATTTATTTTAATTTATGTTAACTAATTTTAATTTTATGGTAATAAAATTATATTAATTGATTTTAATTTACATTAATTTATAAAGTTTTGATTTTAGTTTATGGCAATTTATAAAATTATGATAATTGATTTTAATTTTTTATAATTGATAAAATATGGTAATAGTTATAATTTATGTTAATTAATAAATTAATTTACAAAAATTGATTAAACCGAACTGAATCAAACCAAAATATTTCAGTTCGGTTAGATTCGGTGCATAATATCTTTGAGTTCGGTTTTTCTATTTATGTGTCAGTTCGGTTTATTGTAATTCAGTTCGATTTAAAACTAAACCGATGCACACCAATTAGAATACACATTGTTAGGTACTCCAAATGCTCATTCACATGTGTGGAAGTTAAAAATCGCTAACTTTTTAATGATTTATTATTTAATAACTATAGATACATTATTTTAATAACTGTAAATTTATTATTTAATAACTGCATATACATTATTTTATAACTGTAGATTCATTATTTGTTTTCATGAATCAATTTTATCTTTTTTTGTATGTTTGATTATTTACTTACTAAGTTCATATTATTTATTTAATATTGTAAAAACATTATTTTATAACTATATATTCATTATTTATTTTATAAATTTCTTTCATATTTTCTTCTGTGTTTGATTATTTAATTATTATGTTCAAATTCATTATTAAATAAATTTAGATATATTATTTTATAATTATAGATTTATTATTTGTTCTCATAAATTTCTTTCATTTTTCATCTGTTTGATTATTTGCTCAACATATTTAGATTTATTATTTAATGACTGTAGATACATTATTTTATATCTATATATGTTTTCATGAATTTCTTTCATCTTTTCATTTATGTTTGATTATTACTTGAATTCTCACAAATCAACTCTCACAAATTGCATTCTCAAATGAAATATGTTCATCTATTTGCAATCAGATAAAAGAATTACAACAGAAACAAAATAAGTAAGAAAATTTTGACAAAAAATAGAAAGACGAGTTGGTCAAGAGCAACATACAAAATAAATAAATAAAACTAATAGAAAAAATTGTCGAAATAAAGAATTAGAAGAAACAATTATTAAATAGAAAAAAATACCGTTATGAAAATAATGTATATATACCTATTAAATAATGTATCAAAAAAATTAGGCACATGTAAACTTCTTTGAAGCACCTATTGTACACATATGTGCATAATATAATTGACCGGATTTTAAAAAGAGAAAATTTCACCATCTGCCTTCTTTTAAATTCTTTTTTCATAATTACCGACGATATTATGTCTTTTTATTTTTACCGAAATTTTTTTTATTTCCTACTGTTTCTTTCTTTTTTTTATTTTCTTCTTCATCCTCTTTTTTTTATCTAGTAAACTCTCCTCAACCATTTTCTTTTCTCCATAATTTTTTGCATAATCATCATCATCATTTTTTGATTCGACATAATAGAAAAATTTGCTTATTTGCGATTGGTCTATTGAATATTGTTTGGAATTGAGAAGTTAAAAGAAGGTTTTTCAGTTGATTGAATTTTGTATTTAAAATTTCAATAGAATTTAGGGTTTTGAATTGGATTTTGAATTTAGATTTTTCAGTTCGTTGAATTTTGCGATGGGTCGGTCGGTTGATTATTTGGAGTGAATTATAGGTGAAAGCTTGAAAAAGTTGATCTCCAATTGTCCTTTGGCCAAGTATAAGAGCGATATATTGTTTTTTTGTTTTCTTTTTAAGTTTTTATTTTTGAAATTTTGAAATAATCTGATTAGAGAATTTTTCAGTATGGATTCAGTACTTGTGAATTGGAATTTGGAGTCTGGAAATTTTTTATGGATAGAAGGGTTTTTGACCCAATGGGATAAGAAAAATCTGCACATTTGGAATTTGGCTATTGAATATTGTTGGAAAACCAAGAAGTTGCTTGATGAGTTGATCAATTATTTTATTCTTCTTCATTTTTTTTAAGGTGAAAATCACTAAAATATTTTCAAAGTATATCCAAGTATTCCAAAAGTATACTAGAAATATTTTCATATAATTTTCCAAGGTATACCCAAATTATCCCCGATGTATTCCTATAAAATTTTCAAAGGTATACTGAAATATTCCCAAGATATATTCAAAGTATGCCTAAGGTATACAATATTTTATAGCATTTATTCACAACTGTTTTAGGCCCAAGATATCTCCAAGATATACCCAATATATGTCAAAAGTATACTAAACTTTATAGCCTTTGTTCACAACTGTTTTAGCCCCAATGTATCTCCAAGATATATACCAATGTATTCCCATGAAATTTCCAAAAGTATACCCAAGATATCCCTAAGGTACCCCAAGGTATACTAAACTATTTTGTTTGAGATTTTTGTGATATTTTGAATTTTTATTGAATTCTATTCTTTTTTTTTTAATAATCAATTCTTTTTGTTCTTTTTTTTTATCGGTGAAAATTAAACCATGATATCCTCAAGGTATACCTAAGGTATACTGAAAATATACCGTATGTGCATATTTTTTTGTGATTTTGAGATTTAGGTACTATTGTAACTTTAGAAAATTGATTTCGGTCAGATTGAAAAAAATTTTGAGCACTGATAAAAAAGCAAATAAAAATCCATTTTTTGGTATTTTTGTAAAATTCCCTTTTAAAAATCCGTTGGAATTTGATGGGCCTAATCCAAATTCATTGATGGGAGTGGGCAATATTCTTGAGTTTTGAGTGTTGATGGCCTTGTGTCCAAAATAACGAAAGCATTTAAGTTTGGCCGCCCCAACACTTATAAACTCTTATATTTTCTTTCAATCTTCCGACATGGGGTGTGCCCACTTTCTTTCCTTTACATGTCTGTATTAGGATTTTGGAGGAGTAAGTTTTGGAAACAAGTGTTTAAAGAGTTGGCTGTACACTACTCTGGACTGGACATAATAGAGAATATCATGGACTACAATTTGCTCAAGGAGCACAAAGAACAGAAGAAGGAAACTGCATTCAGTGACACACATATCTTCTAAGCCAGATGCTCAAAATTTCATAAACAAGGTCTCTAATGAATAGACATTAAATTAGTATCAACATATTCATCATCTCTTTTTATATGTATATTAGGATTGTAAATGCTCTTAAATAGGATTATTTTGAACAAACACTGGATTTGTACTGAAGGAAAATAGTTTACAAAGTATAAAATGTCTCCAGTAGACATGAAAAGTTGCTGATCAGCATCAAAGTTACAGCCATATTATCTCTTCGCCAGCTAGATCAAAATGCCTAATCCTCATAGACACTCGTGTAGACGAAATTAAATTTTCATTAACATGATGATCTTGCAAAGGATCATTGATGGGTTTCTGTTATATATTTTGAATTTGCATATAGTGGTAAATGATCTTTTGTCAGCAAATTTAGGCAAGAGTTGAAGAATAGATAAGGATTATTGAATATCAAAGTGCTGTAATTAATTTTATCAAATATTTGGCTCAGTTAATGGAAAACATTATTAGCTAATTGACCTCTAACAACTGTTTACTCCAATTCTAAAATCAATAGTTGTTGACAGTTGAAATTGTTTATACTACTAATTCTCTCTGCTTTTTTCAAAAAATAAAAATAAAAATTAATCCATAGTTAATTTAATAGTTCCATTTAAAATTTTCACTAAGTTTTCCATTTAAGAAATTTCCAAGGATAATGTAGGTCTTTCTTGTTAATCTCAAAATCACTTTCTAAATTCAAACTGATGCATTTATAAAAGTTATCATTTTATTGATTAATCACGCTCTTCACTTTTTCTAATATTTGCTTAACTCATGTAAATAAAATCAATATTTTGATATTGTCATGTATTTCTGCATAAATTAAAATTTATCCTTTTAATTTTATCAATTTTTATGTTGTTCTTAACTGCATCCTGCATAGGAAACATGCTTGAGACGTGCTTACCGAGCTGGCTTACCGACATTTTTGGGTAGACTAATTAGAATTTCAACAATTGGCTACTGCCCACCTGAAGGTTTCTAACTTGGAGCTTCAGTTCTCTCTCTCAATTGCCAAATGGTAGTACACATCTTATAGCATCATTCTTCCATTTGGTTACATTTGTTAGTAGTTATAAAATATAAGGGAAAGTTCAAAAAATAGACTTGTGGTTTCTGATTTTTGCAACTTTAAATATGTGGTATTTTTTTTGTGCAAAATAATTACTGTGGTTTGTGTTATTACCAATTTTAAGTACATAACCTTAACGGCGTTAAAAAATCTAGGGAAAAATTAAAAAACATGTCTATAGTTTTCAAATTTTGCAATTTTAAGAATGTGGTATTTTTGTGTGCAAAATGAGTATTATTATTTGTGTCGTTAGCAATGTTAAATATATTCATATAACTCTCAAAAGTATAAGAAGAAGAAGAGAAAATTCTTCAAAGTAACTTGAAATGACTCTAGTGATTCAAGTGATTAAAAATCAGGTAATAAAATTGTCAATTCCATATTTTTAGATTGGAAAGGAATGAAATTAATAACAATCATCTCATTAAAAATTTCCTTTCCCCTTGTCGAATATAGAAATAGAATTCTTGATACTATTAACTTTCTTTTCTAATAATGCATTTTTCTCAATAAGTTTGACATAATCATTGAAAACTTTATTCTTAATAGAATTGCTTTCATCTAAAGATTTATTTGAAGTTTTTAATTTCTCTAAGTTATCGTTATTGAGTTATAATTACTTATTTAAGAGAAATAATTCTAGAAGTATATTTTTCACACTTATGCATAAGGTTTTCAATAACATGCATCATGTCATTACCTGTTTTTTTATCACCTAAATCACTAGTCATATTAAGTTGTTTTGAATGCTTTACTCTTCTCTTTATTGTGCTTCTGAGTGTTAGAAAAATATATTTAAAATTGCTAACAGTACAAACTACAATGCTCATTTTGCACAAAAAAATACCATATATTTAAAGTTGCAAAATTCGAAAACTACATATTTATTTTTTGAACTTTTTCTCAGATTTTTTAACGTCATAAAGGTATATACTTAAAGCTGCTCATGGTGCAAATACAATATCCATTTTACGAAAAAAATACAACATATTTAAAGTTGTAAAAGTCGGAAATCGGATCTCTATTTTTTTGATATTTCCTCTAGAATATAACGTGTAAAGTGAGAAAATTAATAGTTCAATAGAACTAAGGAATTTGCATAAAGGTCAATATTTATAGGACGATTAGGCTGGCTACGTTCAAGAAGTACAAGTGCGTTGGGCCTTAGAGTACAATAGTTAATTGAGCTATTTAGAGCTTTTTTTATTTTTTAAATTGAATTTTGGAAAAGTTCTTTTCAAAAATTTTTTGGTATTTTTAATTTTTTTTTGTTTTAAAAATTATTTTTGGTAGAAACAGGTAAATAAATATTTTCTTGCAAAAACATGATTGAAAAAAATAGTTTATAAAAAATTAAAAAAATCAATCAATTAAATAAAAAAATTCAAAATCTGATTTTGAAACAATCAACAATAATTCCAAATACTCATTTAGAGAAAATTTCACTAGTTGTCCACAATTAATTTTTTAAATAATTATTGACGAATTTGTAATTTTTCAATTTTACTGAAAACTTTTTATTTCTATCTAGTGAACTCTTCGTCGTCTTCCTTCGTCTCTGTCAATCTGCTTCTGCTTCTCCTTCCTTCTATCTAACATGCTAGTCAAGGTTGGGTTTCCGATGGTTGATTCGATCAACTTTGAAGCAAAGAAGCGAGAGAGATTTTCTAGTACCTATGGGCGATTCAAGCAGCTTTGGAGCTAGGTTTCGAATTTTGATTGCCAATGGGATTGGTAAAGACAATTGCAGAGTTTGATGATGACAGGTGATCTCGAAGCCACAGTTGTTGTAAGATGTTCTATTTGGATTTTGAAGGTTTGATGTTGTGGTGTATCCATGAAGTTACAGAAAAATTTTTTTAACAAAGATTTTCTTTTGAGAAAATCACCAAGGTATATCTGAATTATTTCCAAAGAATTTTCAAAAATTCCAAAAGAATTCATCCAAGGGAATTCTTTGAGAATTCTCAAGATATACTCAAAATATCCCTAAGATATACTCAAGGTATTCATGAGGTATTCCCAAGGAATTTCTAAGGTATTCTGAAAGGTATACCAAACTGTTTATTTGAGAATTTGTGATATTTTGAATTTTGATTGAATTTTATTATTATTCTTCTTATTTTATTTCTTTATCTTTTATTGGTGAAAATTGAACTAAGATATGCTGAATGTATACCGAAAATATATTGTCTGGACTTGTTATTTGAGAATTTGTGATACTTTGATTTTGATTGAATTATATTTTTTTTCTTCTTCTTCTTCTTTAATCATTTAATTATTCTTATTTTTATTATTTTTTGGTGAAAATTGGACCAAAATATACCGTCTAGGCATATTTTAAGGTAATTTTAAGATTTAAGTATTATTGTAATTTTTAAAAGTTGTTTTTGTTAAAATTGAAAAAAATTTAAGTGCTTGTAAATTTGTAAATTGGTGTGCATTTTTAGGTAACTTCCTAAAATTCCCAACTATTTATTACAAAGAGTTGTAATTAAACTACCAATAGAGTGTAGACGAGTTGGTATAACTTTTCTAGGTTTATTAGAAGTTTCAAATTTGAATTCTTACTATACTAATACCTTTTAAAACTCTTGAGGGAGTGTTTAGACTTCCTGCGGGATTGAACCAAAACAACCAAAAAAGAGTTGGGAATGAACTTTGTTTGTAATAAGCTCAGTTTAAACAACCAAGACAGATTGAAATAATTATGTTTATTGACAAAAGAAGGCAAGGGGTGGGAGACAAGTAATGGGGTGTGTTTCTCGGTTAAAGTAGAAAAGACATAAATTGGATTGATTCTACTAACTTTTCAATAACGTGACTTTTGTATAACACTAAAGCAATTTAGACCTAACCTATACCTATCCAAACCCACTCATTTACCTTTCACTTTTGTATAACATTAACATTATAACTTCAGTTGTGATATGGAGATAGGTAATGAAGAAAATTTAATTAGACTCAACTCATACCCACTTAAATCCACCCATTTACCACCTCTAGTTAAGTTGGATCAAATCAACACATTCATGAGCGTGAGCACAATTCAACTTGGTTGAGTTTTATTTTTTTACGCCTCTAACATGACTCAACAATATAGATTTTAGATTTTCAATCTCGACTTGATAATTATTCTTAATTTCAAAGTAATTTAGTTGATGCAAGTTAAAACTCAAATAAGCTCAAGTAAGCTTGAAATAATATTTTTATAATATATAGTTAGGATAAGTAGTAGATATTATAGATTACTATCAGATATAATATATATAAATATAAAAATAGTTAAATTAGATTTAAAAAATAATTGATTAAGCCCTAAATTATACTGAGCATGTTAATACTTGAAGTCCATTCACTTGTTACTAGAATTACTTGAGCTTGATTCTATTTAGGGGGTGTTTAAGATTTCTTTTGGGTGTTCAAGAAGAAGATTTTGAATTTTTTATTGGATTGACTAATTTTTTTAATTTTTTATAAATTGTTTTTTCAAACCAATTCTTGGAAAAGTATCTCTTCTCTTCAAAAACAATTTCCAAAACTCAAAAAATTAAAAATAAATTTTTTTCCAATAGTGCTATTTCCAACCACAATATCAAATGGCCCTTAGATTTCTTTGTTGTTCTTGCGTAGGAGAGTGGATAAGCATCTTGCTTAATAGTGAAGGGGTCATGGGTTGTACAAATAAGATGTCTCATTCTACCACAGTTGAATGCTAATAAGAGAGTTCAAACAACTCTCAATGGGTGGTTGATAAGTGGTAATTTAATTGATTTTACTCATAAAGAAGCAAATACATTAACTTGCTAAAAAATGCTGAATATTCGAGCCTGCATGTTTCAAGTCAAGTGAATGGACAGAGAAATTTTTAATTGAGTTGATGTAACATGGATGGATATTAAAGTAGTCTTCTAGGAAGTATTTTGCATTTAATTTGATTTAATTGGTTATGATAAAATTGAAGCAAGAACTGAAGTGTAGTTACTTATGTGCCATTGCTTTTGATAATTCGAACATGATGGCAGACTCTCCATGTTGCTGCAGAGAGTGTCATCCCAACAATCAACTCTAAAACAAGTTGTATGGCCAAGTAGGGGTCTAATTTATGTAGTGTGTTGGGCATTTCCAAAATTAGAAAGGTTGCACGAGCATATCAAGTGACAAGTCTGCGTTGTGTTACTCTGGTGAGGCTAGATAGCTTCTAGATATGAGCATGTCAAATGTCATGTTGGTAAAGATGGGAAGCTATTGTGCACGAGTGTGTTAGTGACACACTCACGTTGCAAGGCTGGGTAGAGGAGAGGCTATACATGGTGTGTCAAGTGACATGCCTGTGCCATGACTCCAAATTTCGCTGAGAGTCCCTTTTTTTTTTAATGTAGGATTCTATCTAATACGATCTAATTCTATTAATAACGACCTGATTAAGCTAGAAAAGGATAGAAATAATTATTCAAATCCTTTTGGAGTCTAACAATGTGTTTTTACTCTATAAAAAGCAGCTTAGAGGTGAATGTTACAATTGAACCAAAATCTATCAATACTTACAATATACACAAGGTTGCCTAGTTGAAGAGATCACGTTCAACAAGTGCTCTCTTTGCTTTATTGTATCGTAAAGGAGAAAACAAATTCACCTTTAGAAAATTGACAACTTAATACACACCTTGAAGCAGTTAACCGTCTTCATCTCCCAAAATCCACCCCAATAATCTAAAGTTGAATTTTGTTTATATCGATAGCTTATCTAAGGGATTTCTAACCAATATTATCAAGCTGGAACAGTTTGATGGAGGAAAGTTCATAAGGTGTCAAAAACGTGTTCACTTCTTGCTAGTGACAATTCATGTTGCCTACGTCCTCAACTCTGCTAGGCCAGCTGAAGAGGAGACCATGGCTCAAAACCGAATGAGGCAAAAATGGGATATTGATGATGATATGCAGGGGCAATATTCTCAATGACATGGGTGACTCCCTCTTCGACATTTATTATCTAATCAAGATTGCAAAGTAGCTATGGGACAAACTAGAAGCCAGGTATATTGAAAAAGGCACAACAATTAAGAAGTTTCTAATATTTCATTTCACTAACTATAAAATGGATGATAATAGACCGGTAGTGGAGCAATTTTCTAAAATTGAGAGGATTTTAAATCACTTTAGTACTTTACTCAATATAGTATGCATATGGACACTTGCCTAATTGTTTCCTCCATTATTGATAAATTGCCCCTATCTTGAAAAGACTTTAAAAAAAATACTCAAACATGAGAAGGGTGAAATAACCCTTAATATACTTGCACACAAAATTTATGTGAAAGCTGAAATACGCATGCTGAAAAATATGAAGGAATTTGAAAGCCAAATATCCAAAACGCATGTAGTTGAGGAAGGAAAACTTTGAAATCCTTTAAATAAGCCTGGAAACAAAAAGCCAAACTATAGCAACAGGAAATAGAAAAACTAGAAAAAGAAAAGCTAATATTTTTTTTGTAAGAAAGAAAGACATTACAAGAATTAATGTCTAATATTTTTTTTATAAGAAAGAAAGACATTACAAGAATTAATGTCGATTCCTCAAAAAGAAGTTTGAAAAAGAAAAGGCAATCGCCTTTTCTAATGCAATTGGCAATGATCATCTAGTTGCAGTTGTTTCTGAGGTTAACCTTCTTAAGGATGAGATGGCCTAGTGGGTTGATTCAAGAGCTACATTTGTAAGAATAAAAGTTTCTTTAAAACCATGGATTAGTTATTGATGGCATTATTCTTTATATGGAAAATGCTTCAACTATCCTTGTCAAGGGTAATGGTAATATGAAGCTAAAATTCACTTCTAAAAAGGTTTTAACATTAACTAATGTGTTTTATGTACCATAAGTAAGGAAAAATATTGTATTGGGTAGCTTGATGAATAAATATAGTTTTAGGTTTGTATTTGAGGCAGACAAATTTGTTCTATCAAAAAGGAGAATGTTTGAGAGTAAGGTTATTTTAGTGATGGTCTTTTCAAGTATTGCTCTTTCTAATATCAATTAAAATGCTTCTAGTTCTGCTTATATTGTTGAATCCTTATTATTTTTATGGCATAACCGACTTGGGCATGTTAACTATAAAAGGATGAATGACATAATAAAATTGGATTTGTTGTTATATCTTGATAAAAATGACTCAGAAAGAAAACGTACAATTTGTATGTTAAATAAAATAACTAGAAATTCATTTCCTGAGGTAGAACGAACAATAAACTTAGTGGAACTTATACATAGTGATATTGGTGATTTGCATACAACCATAAGAGATAAGAGATATTATGTGACTTTTATAGATGATTATAATAGATATTGCTATGTTTATTTGTTGCATTCTAAAGATAAAGTCATGAATTGCTTTGTTGTGTATAAAACTGAGGTTGAATTGCATTGTGAGACCTATATCAAAAAGTTAAGGTCAGATAGAGAGAGAAAATGCTATGATCAAAGTACTTTGAAAACATAAAAATTATGCATGACATTATACACCACAACAAAATAGTGTAGCAAAATGTAAAAATCGTGTTCTAATGGAAATGATTAATGTAATGATATCTAATTCGGGGCCTTAGTCAATACTATTGGGGAAGAGGCAATGCCAACAGCTTGTCATATCCTAAATCGGGTTCCTAATAAAAGAAGTAACACAACTTCATATGAGTTTTGGAATAAAAGAAAGCATAACCTAAACTTTTTAAGAGTTTAGGATTGTAGGGCAATTGTGAAAGTACCCGAATCTAAAAGAAAGAAATTGGTTAAAAGGGGTATGAAGTGCATTTTCCTTGGACACACTTAAAATTCTAAAACTTATAGGAAACAATTTAATTCAAATAAACACGATTATTGAATCAAAAGATGTTTTTTATGAAAATATATTCAAAATAGTATCAAAACCAACTTTAGAACATGGAAATGGCTTAAACATTGCAAAAGGGAAAGATATAATTTATAATGATAATAAAGAAGTCATTGAACTTCGAAAGAGCAAAAGAACTCGAAAAGTAAAAGATTTTGGTACTGATTTTCAAATGTTTCCTATAGAAGGAATAAGAGAATCAATTGTTAGTCAAATATTTTATTGCTATAATATAGAAACAAATCCTCAAACATCTATAGAAGCAATGAAATCCCATAATGCTGTTTTCTAGAAAGAAGTAATAAATGATGAAATGGATTCCATAATTGGAAGTGATACTGGGAATTGGTGGATCTTTCACCTAGTTATAAGCCAATCAGTTGCAAATGGATCTTCAAACCTAAAAGAAAAGTTGATGGATCCTTAGATTAAATAAAAGTCTGGTAGCACAAGGTTTTATACAAAAATGTGGTATTGATTATTTTGATATCTATGTACCAATAGCAAGGATTGCAATAATTAGAGTGTCAATAGCACTTACAACTATACATAAGATGGTAATTCACCAAATGGATGTCAAGACAACGTTCTTGAATGGTGAACTTGATAAAGAAGTTTATATGAAACAATCTGAAGGGTTTGTTATGCCTAGACAAGAATACAAAGTGTTTAGACTTGTTAAATTCCTATATGGATTAAAACAAGCACCTAAACAATGACACCTAAAGTTTGAACAAGCTGTACATGCTAATGGATTCAATATTAATGAATTAGATAAATATGTATATATCAAGTTCAATAATAACAATAAAGCTGTCATAAGTAGTTCAAGCAACCAAATATTTTTTATCTAGCAATTTTGCTATGAAAGATATGGGTGAGGCAAATGTCATCCTTGGCATATAGATAATGAGAGATGAAGAAAGTATATCACTTTTATAATCATATTATATTGAGAAAGTTCTTAA
The DNA here is from genome assembly GCA_949630135.1 of Balakata baccata. Taxonomy (NCBI): domain Eukaryota; kingdom Viridiplantae; phylum Streptophyta; class Magnoliopsida; order Malpighiales; family Euphorbiaceae; genus Balakata; species Balakata baccata. The sequence goes on from CATIWF010129747.1 coordinate 15,649, forward strand.
GAGGTTCACTAATTTTGATTGTACTCCAACCTCTACACTTCTTGATCCAAGCTTAAAGTTGTCCAAAAATTAAGGCAACTAGGTATCACAACTTAAGTATGCCAAGTTGATAGGATATCTAATGTATACAATGACATGTACTAGACCATACATAGCTTTTGCTATTGGAAATATGAATAGATACATGAGTAATCTAAATGCTATGTATTGGTTTGCAATTAGAAGGATTCTGAAGTACTTTAAGAAGTATTGGTTTGCATACGGTCGTGACTATTAAATTTGAGCAAACAATAAACTATTGGCTTGTTGAATGTCACAGCCAAATATTAATAAGTCACAGCTGGGATGTTGGCTATGAGGGGTCTACTATAAATAGTTTTAGTCTCGTTTTACTCATTTAATTGAGCCTTCAAATCACCAAAATCCTAACTATGTCCCCATCCTTTGGAAAACCTATCTCCCACATGATCTTGGAGGTTTCTAAGCCTTTAAACATAAGATCTAATATCAAATATCACAATTTGAGCAAGGATTTGGGAGATTTAATAAGGAAGGACAAGAAATTAGAGAGAGAAGGTTAGAGCTTGAGAAAGCCTGAGTTCTCTAACAAGATCAACTATGTTTTCTATCTTCAAAAGGTAAGAAATCATGTTTCTCCTTCTCCTCACTATGATTTTTGGAATTTTTTGAGGTTGTTACCCGAATTAGGTGAAGACCCATTTGTAAATGGATTTTTATAAGATAGATGAGTTTGCTTCGAGAAAAACTTCCTTTTGGGCTATATTAAGATGTTGAACACATTTTAGAGAAGGATTTAAGAAGAAAGAACCTAGATTAAAACTTTAAAGTTAAGGTTTTGAGTTATATGGCTTTATGTGGGTACATATGACAATATGTGACTTGTATTGATGAGATATAGCTATGTCTATATTTAGGAGATGCCTTGGAAGATAGAGTTACCACCAAAGAGGGTTAGGCAAGCTTGAAAGCTTAGGTTTTGAATTGGCTTTGCATTCTATCTTATTGAAATGACGTGATTGTTTCCTAATGATGTGTTTGATGCCCAATGACATATTAGGTGTCATTAATGAATAATAAATGATGTTGATTGAGATCAATAAGTAATAATGAGGCTTGAATAGATAGTAAAGGCATATTTAACCATTAATGAGCATAAGGATACTAATGAATGGTCATTGTGTATTAAGGATAGCATATGAGATAAATTGTATGCTTAAGATATGAATATGGTTATACGGGATTTATAAATAATGGCCTTTAAACTTAAATATCATGTAGACATCATTAAATACTAAAAAAGTGACTTAGTATACTAAGCACAAGTATTGGCATTAAAAAGACATCTAGAATGCAATAAATGAAGTATGAAATTTGGATTTATATATGTAGCCATTAGTGATATAGAAATGGTAATTATGAAGTATAAAAGGAAGATGAGACTCATTTAAGTCAATGAAATCTCAATTAATTTATTAGCATGATTGATACATAATGAACTATTAATGATAAAAGAGGAAGTTGTGAACCCCTAGAGAGGTACATGAGTTTAACTATGATATGTGGTAATATTGGCACATAGATGCATAATATGGAAATAAATGGATTAGTTAAGAATTATGCTTATTAACTCATGAGATATGCGTGTATGTATGGATGTATTGCTATTAGTCCAATGTGATGTGTACATGTTAGTCTTAAATGCCTATTTTGTTAATATATAAGCTTGTGGAGGTGCAACTTCAATTACAGCACTTAAAGTGCCTGAAAAAGGTGGCAAAAAAGAGGTGTAAAGCATAAAGATGAGAATAGAATTTCTTGTCTCTATTGATAATGGAAGTACATATTTATATACAAAGATTATATCTAATTAGCAAACTATACTAATTAGGATATCATACTAATTAGGGTATTTACAACACTAATCAAGGGATTTACAATATATAATTAAGGAATATGAAATATGTAACAAGAGATAAGTCCCTCACTTTGTGAAACTAATGATTTAAATGGCTTGTGATAAATTATAGGATTGATTAAATGCATGATGAATTCAAATCATTGTGTTTAATTGGTTATATGATTGTTTGGCATGTTATAAGCCATATAAATGATATTACATATTGTTAGGAGTGGCTACCATTGGTTAGCCTTAGAACCTTATGTTTGCAATGTTGAAATGTGATGTTTGAAGTTGGTATTGGATGGAAACCTAGGGTCATGCCCGTAACTAATTTTTCACTCCTTTGATTTATGCACAAAATGCGAGCAGATTGGTTCGCAAGTGTCACAACTAGGGTAACGGCCATGACACATAAAGTCATGCCCATGACACCCTAATTTATTAATATTTCATGATTTTTATGATATAAAAACATGAATAATGAATAGGGATGTAAATGAACGAAGCCGCTCGTGAGTTATTCAGGTCTCGGTTCAATATAAAAGCTCATTTGAGATCGTTTGTTAATCGTAACAAGCTGAGCTCAAGCTCAAATCCGAGCTCGAAAACCTTATTGAGCTCAAGCTTAATATTGTTTGGTTCGTTAGCTCATGAACGTGTTCGTTTAAGAGTTCACGAATGTGTTCATTTAAAAGCTCGTGAATATGTTCATTTAGAAGCTTGCAAATATGTTTATATAAAAGTTCACGAATGTGTTCGTTTAATACTCATTTATATTATATTTTTTATATCAAGCTCGAGCTCTTTATCATTATTAGTTAACGAGCCGAACTCCAGCTAAGCTTGTTGAGCATAATAAATAAGCTAAGCTCAAGCCACTTGCAAATTTACTAATTTTGAAATAAGCTAAGCTCAAGCTCAAATATTAAGGCCTGAATTGAGCTCAAGCCGAGCTCGAGCTTGTGACAGATTTAAATGAACCAAGCTCAAGCTCCTCAGTATTTGGCTCGACTTAGTTCGATTACAGTCCTAATAAAGCATGTACACACCTTCTACATGATAATGTAGGACGAGATATAGTATGAATATATGATAGTGAGCACAAATATATCTTGTATACCCAAAGTAATGATGTATAAAGATAATACATAAATAAATGATGAGGATAACTAGTTAACAATCCAAATTGCCCAATCTTTACCTAGGGACTGTTATAGGATAAATGGTGAATCTTTAAGGGTTACATGGTACTATGGTTCCATATTATTTTAACCTAAAAGCTAGAGCCTTCGAAAGGTCAATGTTTTAACTGGCAACCGATATATGCTAAAGCCTTTGAAAGGCCAATGCATTAGCTAGAAATTGGTATATGCTAGAGCATTCGAGAGGCCAATGCATTAGTTGGCTATCAATATATACTAGAGCCTTCGAAAGGCCAATGTATTAGTTGGCAACCAGTATACACTAAAGGCTGCGACAGTCCATGTGCATCCTTCTAAATTCAAACTTAAAGATATAGGGCTATAAATATAAAAGGAAAAAATGATTCAATTATACCTTGTTGCATAAAATATAAAAATTGAATAAATGAATTTGTATTATGTGATACAATACGTATAATTCTTGATGTAATTTTTGGCTAGCATAGTACTATGCACACTATATGAAAGGAGCATGTTGGTATGATTACACTTATACAATAATAGCATGACTTCTTGATAACGTATGATTAAGTTTATATGCCATGAGTTTATATGATTACTAGTTATAATTTATATGCTTCTGTGTACTACTAAGTTATGAGTAGCTTAGCGTGTGAATTTTATGTACGTAGGTTTTGGAGCTAGTAGATGCAACTAGGGATGAGCAAAATCGAACCGAACCAATCTCAATTCAGTCTAATCGGTTCGGTTATTTCGATTTGATTTAAAAATCACAAAATCGAAATAACTGAACCTATATTAAAAATACAATTTATATGTATATATATATATATAATTTACTATATATTAAAATATATAATTATAATATATAATATATAATATTTATATTTTAATATATTATATGTTATATGTTATTTAATTATGTTATGTATTATATATAAAACTGAATTAATCGAACTAAATTTTTTGGTTCGGTTCGGTTTATAAATTTTCAATAATTCTGTTTTCATTTCGATTTTGAACCAAACCGATCGATTGCACACCCCTAGATGTAACAGTTGATAGCGGAGATGCTAGAGCCTATGCAGAGGAGACTATATGGACCTAGATTTGGGTTGGAGTCATACACATCATGCATTTTATTTGGTAGTCATGGAAAAGGATGTAACTAATCTTGTATATCATATTAGGATTATGTAATATGATTTATTATTAGTTTATCTAGATAAAGTCATAATGTATAAATAGAGGGCTTGATATGCCCAAACCAGTATATGAGTTGATTATGAACAGATAAACAAGAGCTACTAACATCTAGCACATGCTATATCTAATAATCTGGATATGTATGTTTAACTAGATAGATGTGAAAAGAAGATGAAGATGAACTAGATGGAAAAAGTTTTAAATTGGACAAGTTTCAACTATAGTTCTATAACACTTCATATGCATAATGGGATATATTCCTATTATAAGAGAGGGTATTATAGATCTTTATGCTTGGTGGTGGCGCGGTTTCTTGTGCTTCTAGAAAACAAACTTGCATAATTGATTCTACAATGGCAACTAATTTTATAGCTTTGGCTTCAGTAACTAAATAAACTAAATGGCTTAAAAATATACTAAATGATATACTTTTGTGACCTAAGCCAATTGCAGCTATATCCATCAATTGTGATAGTGAAGCTACACTTACTAGAGCTTATAGTCATGTATATAATAGGAAATCTAGACATGTTAGAGAAAAACAACCAAGTAAGTGAATTGATCTCTAATAGCGTGATCATAATTAATTTTGCGAGCTTAGCTCAAAATTTGGCAGATCCATTAACCAAAAGTTTGTTAAGAGACTTGGTGAATAAAACATCGAGGAGGATGAGTCTTAAGCCCACTAATTTAAATCACCAATTATGAAAACTTAACATAACACTAAGTCTTAAGTTCAATGAGCAAAGTATATTATTAGAGTGATTTGCAAGCACTTAATAATTTATTTGTCATCCCACGGTAAAATAGTGCTTGATACTCATATTATGTAATTATATGAGGTTAAGAATTGATCTCTTAATAGACTTAAAGACAATATTCTATTCAAGTGACATGCTTAGTACGAGGCATGAAAAGGTCTACCGATATGGATGCGAAGTGAGGCTGCTTCAAGGAGTTCAAGGGCTTGGCTCTCAAGCATTCATGAATGATATATTGACACAATGCCAAGATAAAAATGTCATTTGTTATGTAGCCAAAAGTGTAATGAATATATATGCAGAGATTTGTTCTACTTATCAAATAGAATATGTGGTTCAAAGCTTGTCTATCATTGTATTCTGATATATTGTAATTAAACTATGATATTTGGCAGTTCAAATTGCAATCTCACAATTGTTTATACATATAATGTGTAAGTACTGAAACTGAGTATATGTATTTTCTCTATCAATTTTGAAAATAGGGAGAGATTGTTGGGCATTTTCAAAATTAGAAAGGTCGCATGAGCGTGTCAAGTGACATGCCCCATGTTGCATCTGTTAGTGATGTGCTCAAAAGGCAATCACCTCAGACACTTAGTGTACACATTCATAAAGGCATATTTTCATTATATTAGTATTCATTTGCATATAAATTGATATAGATCTTAAACTGATTAATGAAAGTCCATGATATTAAACTGTGCACATTGGCCATATAGCAATAGATGTTGTAATAGCAATAGATGTAACATTCGCTAATTAGGGTGTAATTAGAAATAATAAATGATAGGTGGCTCAATGAGAAATTAAATAAATAGAATTGATTGATGTAGTTAATTTAGTTAAAATGGAACTAAGTGATTAGATTGTTTAATTGAGTTAATTAGTGAAATAGTAATAATAATAATAATAATAATAATTGAAAAAATATAAAAAAAAATATGTGGTCGGGAAAAGTGGGTACAAACTACCAATTTTTCTTCATTTCTTCTTTTTCTTCCTCTTTTCCTCCATTTTTCTTCCATTTTCTCTCAAAATCCAACCACAAGTCAAGCCTTTTGGATCAGTGGTAAGTGAAATAATCTTTCCTGAGTTGATTAAAAATAGATTAAAGGTTGATGGTTGGTGTTGTTGTAAACCTATTTCTTTAAGGAAGTCTGTTTTTATGGCAGAGATTGGGGGTTTATTTCCATGCTCTTAGAGGCCGAGTTTTAAGAAGTTTTAAACATGAAAGTTGTAGATTTATATCTTATTTAGATGTCTTGACATAGTTTTGAATGTTATGGTGTGTATGAAGACATATCCTCAAATACGTATTATTGGTTCCCAAAAGTGTACCAACAAATTTTAGTCCGATTTTCATTTATTTTCACCCTATTAATGGCATAGTCAGTGGTAGCTTGAAATATAAAAATTGTAGATCTATAAGTCCTTTATCTGTTTTTGTGCTGATATTCTTGGTGTAGGTTGAGTTATTATGAAGAGATTGATAACTGTTTTTTGATCATGGCTATTTGTTGAGTATCAGATTACACCAGTTTATTTGCCCTTATTTTTTAGGTTTCTGTAGTCCTAATTAATCAAAGTTTAAAGCATAACAATTTTTGTAACATTCTCGACCATCCATACATGCATTATCACATGCATTTTATTTGAATATATTTATTTTATAAATATCTGTCACACGAAACACATGCATACGTAGAGATTTCGGCGTGAACGTATTCACGAGATAAACTTG
>CATIWF010129749.1:0-11249 GCA_949630135.1 Balakata baccata
TTGCTACAACCCAACAAGGTGAGAAGTTGAAGAAAAATCAAGAAATTATAAAGGTATAAATTCTGAATTTTCTTTAGTTAAATTAGTTTTAATTGGCACATGTATAATCCTTTGATTCGGGTTTTGAAAATTTTTATTTTCTGCTACGTTATATGTATGTGATACATGCTCAAAACCCAACAAATCTAACATCACTTGGGCTAGGTGTGACATAGTCAGTCTAGTAGGTGTTGAAACATTATTCATACTCCGAACCGAGTGGGGTATTGAATGGTGAAAGGATAAATTGCACAGAAGTTGTTTATGGAAAGGTTCGTAGTCAAGCCACTGACTTTCCGATCAATTGGGGGTCATGATGTGTTGCTAGATACTGCTCTTGACTTGCTTAAATTATTTGATAATTTAGGTGGTCAACATAACCAGGAACCTAATGGGTCACACACTTTGTAGATATAAAGAATAATTAAAATGGCTTTGGATGGAATCCAAAATATGAGAGAATTATTTTTAGTCTGTTCGCAATAAGATCCTGGAAAAAAATTGCTTTGAGGGGTTAGCTGGCCCGCTGGCCTGGCAAGCCATATGGCCTACTCGCACGCAGCTACCTGCATATGTCATTTAATTAGCCAATTGGCCATCATTATTCACATAACTATCATTTTCTTCTCTCTTAATTTTTGGTCAATGAAACTAATGTTCTTTTGGATCTAAAAGACCCTAAAAGGCAGAAATTTGACAAGGAAAATTTTTGGGAGAAGAAAAAAATTTTTGAGACAAGAAAAATTAAAGAGTTAATTTTTCTCTCAAAGGAACACATATCATTACTAGCATTTTAAGGTGTGATCAGGCCATCTCTCTAGTGGTTTCATTCTTTCTTCTTTGCATGAATATTATTAGAGACAATTCTAAGTTGGATTGTTGTGGTTTACTACAACCCAACAGGGTGAGAAGTCGAAGAAAAATCAAGAAATTATAAAAGTATAACTTCTGAATTTTGCTTTGTTAAATTAGTTTTAATTGGCACAAGTAGAATCCTTTGATTCGGGTTTTCAAAAATTTTATTTTCCACTGTGTAATATGTATGTGATACATGCTCAAAACTCTTTATTGGTATCAGAGCCAGCTTGTGCCTATTAAAATTAATTTTAATTTAAGGTGAAATTGGATTGCATATTTGATAATTTTGGATCTTTTAATTTATAAAATTGAAATTAATTTGGAAAATTTGTTTTATGTATACTTCTCTGTATGATCTTATCATGAGATGATGATTGAGGATGATTATATTGATTGAAAAATAGTTTGAATATAATTCAAATAATTAATTTCGAATTTATTACAATATTGCTCAAAATTGCATTGTTGATGAATATGTGATGTTGTTTGGATTAATTGTTGAGGTTGTTCATATTTTTCTTCTAATTTGATTATGGAAAAATTATTTAGACATATTGAGAATATATTTAAGCCTCTAGAAGTGTCCAATAATTAATTAAAAATTGTTTTAATTAATTTTTCAAACAAACACCGAAACATGATTGTTTTGGGTACCCAGCAAGACTGTTTTTTTTTTGTATGTGAATATTTCATTTCCAGACCTTAAAATATTTTTTATATGATTAAAAATATGTTATTTTCATGTTAGATGCATGCCAAAATCAATTTGCACGAATTTAAATTTTCAAATTAATTCTAAACAATAAATGGGTCGTTATGAGCGTTTTATGTGTTGGTTCGTTTATCGTAATGATTTTGGCTTGTGTCAAAATTATTTTGATGGACTTGAACTGACCAAAAGATATTTAGAATGATGATTTGAAGTTGTGGAAATTTTGGAAATTTTTAGAAATTAATTTTGAATTAATTTAAGTTGAGCAAATGGCATATCTAGTATGACTAGAAAGTGACATGAATGTTAAAATTAAATTGTTTAATTTTTGACATCATAATAATTTGATTTTAAGGTGAATTAATTTTGAATTAATTCTGAAAATATGGAATTTAATTTAATTTGATTAATCATCAAATTCCACAAAAAAATACCATACAAAATTAAAATGACTGAAACAATATAAGTAGGTAATTTCGGAGCAAGTGTTGAATCGACTTTAAAATTTGCAATCCAAAATCATCACTACCTATTTTATTTTAATTTTATGCATTAGAGAATGCATGCTAGGGGTGTATGGAAAGGTATGATGGATGATTATGGACTTAGGCTCAATGTGATTGGGCATGCATGAATTTTCTTTTATGGTAAATAGGGCCTAGGTGTCTTTGCCTATCTCTTCTTTCTCATATATTTTCTTTTCTCATCTTACTCCACTCAAGTGTAAATTGAGGTTTTCTATTTTTAAAATATGTAATTATATTACATAGGATTAGGATAGAATGGAGATGCAAATGTGCAAGAAGCAAAAGAGATGGTGCCATAAACAATAAGACTTAGAAGTAGAAATTTGATTTCTATTTTTGGGTTGTAATTCATGCATATACCTAGGTAAGACCTAGTCAATCTCTTTATGGCTCAAAAGATTGATTTTAGCATGTCCATAATCATGTCATATAGTTAATCTAACTATCTTTATATATCTATATGATGAATGTATGACATATAAAAGCATGCAGTAATAACATGATGAGACTAAATTAACAAAATCCCTCGCTAAACAAACAATTATGTCTTACGCCTTCCATTAATATGGGAAAACCCAGAGTTCTTCTAGAGTTAGAGTTGTTAAGTTGCCTCAAGCTCATCCTATAAGAATGTTAAAACCATTGAAATTAGATTTCATGATTAATAGGTTGGACTTAACCAAAACCATTGATTTGTTGGATTTGTGTCAAGGTCAATGTGTATTGGAGGCGAAGTTGGGTAAGTGTACAAGAGATGTGCACATATAAAGAGTTGATAGCCCAATGTGTGTGCACACATCAATTAGTTGAGAGCACAAGATTCGATAGTTGCATGGAAATGCAATTGGTATGGATTAGATACCTACCAACTAAACTAAGGATGCTTTGTCAAGTTGCCTCAAGGTCATTCTTAGCAAATTGGATATCGACCCACTAGGAGGACTTATATGTAAGTTCTCCCATATCCATAATGAGGGCCATGGGTTTGCAATAAAATAGTAAGAGTCATAATGTGTTTAATTAAAGACTTAATATCATGCATTCATTCATGTGCACACTTCTATAATTTTGATCATTACATCTAGGTTATTAGAATCATATTATTCAATGTGAATCAAAGCGTAATCATGAGTCATATATTTTGACTAACCTAAACTTCCTTGACTGGCATAAAACTGAGAATGCTTCTCAAATCCAAAGGGTTGCCAAAGTCTCGGAATAACTATTTTTCTTTCCTTAATGCTTGAGATGCAAGTGTTATGAACAATTTGCATATAATAAGTACTTGAATAACAATGGGTTGGTCCTAAGTTGTTCAAACTTCAAAAGCAGCATGAAATGGATGCAAAAACATTGTGTATCATCTTAGAGAGGTAGCCAATGAGCAAGCCTAGGATGAGTGATATGAGATATCTAAATTACTCTATCACTCCAAGATGATAGAAGGGAGATCTAAAATGTAACATGCAATATAGATAAAAGGAAAAAGTAGAGAGACATCTTAAAAGGTACTTCCATTATGGTAAGAGTTGAAAAATGGAAATGGAATAACAAAGCATATTTGGAATTTTAAAGAAGCAAAAAGATAAGGCACCTTTTATATCAAGTAAATTTGATAAAGAGGATAACATTGTTTCTTGTAAAAACACATGGTTATTAGATACTACATGTAGGTCTCACATAAACAAGATATGCAAGACCAAATAAACAATAGAATGCTTAAGAAAGGAGAGTCGAAACTGTGCATATTGGCCATAGAGCAATAGTTGTTGCAATAGCTATAGGGGCTTAAGTTTCAACACTCTCTAGTAAGCTTGTTTAAGGGTTTAAACAATTGCAATTTTGTTTTAGTTTATGAATAAATAATATAATGTTGTTTAATAATTAAACAAAAGTGCTTCATTTGACTATTAAGAACAATTGTTGTTCTATGTGGTCAAATGATATTCCTGATGAAACTAAAATATTATGCAAAAGAGTTTATGATTTTGGAATGCTGGATTCTATCCTCAATATTAAATATAAAGAGTTGATGACCCGAAACCATATATTATGGCATTGTCAACTTGGGTATATAAAAGAGGATCATATTATGAGTTATGACAACTTGGGGTCATTAAACCAAAAGAACCTTTACCTTCACCTATCCCAATGATAGCCATGTACCAAGACATATATGCAACTCAATTACTAAGCAAGTTAACAAAATAACTTTTTAGTGAAAAAGGAAGAACATGCAAATGGATTGATGATCCTTATACATATAGATGTATGTGGAACAATGTTCATGCATGCCATAAATGGTTTTATCTACTTCATTACCTTAATTATGATCACTCATAATTCAAGTATTTATATATAGTGAGATACAAATTTGAAACCTTTGAAATGTTCAAAAAATTCAAAAATGAAGTGGAGGAATAATTTAGTAAAAGTATTAAGACACTTAGATTAGATCAAAGTGAAATAATACTTAAGCTAATTGTTTCAATGTCATATAAAAGATAATGAGATTTTATCTGAATGAACCATATCTTAAATGCCATAGCATAATGATGTGGCTAAAAGAAGTACTCGAACTTTGTTAGACATGGTAAGGTACATAATAAGCTTTTAAAATTCCTTAAAGTTCCTTTTATAGTCATGCACATGGGTTTATGTTTATGTGATAAACATAATACCTTATTAGTCAGTTGATGTTGTTCCATATAAGATAAGAAATAACATAAAACATGTTCTTTCATAGATGAAAGTTTAGGATTAGCCTGCTTAAGAGTAGTAGATAGTGTTCGATTACTTAAAAGCTCAATCTAACCCTATGTCTGCATGTGGGATATCCAATGAGAGTCACTTGGTTATTAGTTTTAGCACTGTTTGAAGCAAAATGCATTTGTTTCAAATAATGCTATCTTCCAAGAAAAGAGTTTCTTCACAATAAGATAGTGGGAGCAAGAATGAACTTGATGAAGTTCAAATACACACTCAAGCAGACACAAATCCACTAACAAAGGCCAAATATGTTATTCATATAGATGAACTAACAGTAAGACCTTACAAAACACAAAAGCTTTACAAGTAAAGTAGGATACAGGTTATTCCCAAGAGAAATCGATCTCTTATAAGTGAACAAAATGTCATTTTACTTATAGAGAATGATGAGCCTGCTACTTATGAAGAGACTCTGAAGATATGACTAATGGCCATAAGCCATAAGTCGATATAGATTCCATGACTATAAACCAAGTATGGATTTTGGTTAACCCACCTAATGGGACAAAAACCCATTGGGTGCAAGCGGGTCTTCAAGAAGAAGACCGATATGGAAGGTAATGTAGTTGCCTATAAAGCTAGAGTTGGTAGTTAAAAGACATCATTAAAGATAAAGGTTGGCTTCGACAAGATTTTTTACTTCATATACTATGCTTAAATCCATCATGTTACTCCTAGTCATTGCTACTTATTGTGATGAGATTTTGCAAATAGATATAATGACAGGTTTCATTTTGGAAATCTGACTTAAGATGCATACATAACACAACCTAAGCGATTCATATCTAATGATGATGAAATATGAAGCAAATTGCAATATCCATTGATGGATTAGTGCAAACATCTAGGAGTTAAAACATCTAAATTGATGAGTTAATCAAAGAGTTTGTTTTATCACAATATGTGGATGGTTCATGTGTTTTCAAGAAGGTTAGTGGGAGTGCTATTTTGTTTCTAATGAAGTATGTGGAAGACATACTATTAATAGGACATGATCTCTCATTTCTAAGTTAGTCAATTTGTTACTCTAAAATAATTCTCCAAGAAGGATTTTAAAAGTAACCTGCTAAAAGGGGATTAAGATCTATAGAGATAGATCTAAGAGGTTACTCGTTCTTTCTTAGTCTACATAGCTAAGATGCTAAAATGGTTAGCATGAAATAGTCTATGAGATGACCTATTTTTATGATTGATAGAATTACCCTCTCTAAGTCTTTATGTCCAAAAACATAAGATAAATAGACTAGCATGGATGAGATTCCATAAGCTTAGGCTATTGGATTCATTATGTATTATGTTGTGTACTAGGCCCAATGGATATCATGCTATGAGTGTCATGAGTGGATATCAATATGATCCCATCAAGGGATTATGGGTGACTGTTAAGAACATCCTTACATACTTAAGAAGGATTGAGGATGTATTCTTGGTTTAAGGAGATAGTAAGTTACAGTAAGCAGGGTTATGGATGCCAGCATCCAATTCGACAAGGATAACTCAAAATCCTATTCGGGCTATGAATTCATATTAAATAATTGTCTAGTCAATTGGAAATGTTCCAAACAGATGATGACTAATGATTCCACAACTCAAAGTACATTACAACTTCCAAGGCAGCTGCGGAAGTAGTTTGGAAAGGGAATTCATCATAAGGTAGAAGTGATTTCTAGTATTGTAAGTCCAATATGATTGGAACAACAATAGAACCACTGCATATGCAAAGGATTCATCGATCCAAACATGTACTCAATCTTATCAATTGATTTTAGAAATCAATGGTAGATGTGATGTAATGAGAGAAAGAGTTCCACTGATCAGAAAATATCTAATCAAGTCGCAAGACCAAAACCCCAAAAGAAATATGATAGTCATTTCCTCACCTATAGTGTAATGTACAATAGCGATTGGCTTTAGTGCAAGTGGGATATTGTTAAAGATGTGCCCATAAGGCAATCGCCTCAGACACTTAGTGTACACATTCATAAAGGCATTCTTTCATTATATTAGTATTCATTTGCATATGAATTGATATAGATCTTAAACTAATAAATAAAAGTCCATGATATGAAACATAGCATGAAGGAAATCATGATGGGATTATGATAATGAGATTCCTATCATGTGTAATTATGTTAGTATCTAAATTATCCCTACTCATAGGATTAACAAGATGGGACATTATTGATTTGGATAGACTAGTACATGTTATGCTCCTTAATTGTATCAAGCAGTAGATCTCATAAGCTGTGAATATGAGATGATCAAAGTTAACATGTGGATGCTTGCTAAGAGTAGTCAAGTACATTAGATGACCTACTACGATATGATTTTATGGATTATCTATTCAAATGTCAATGATTGTATCATCATAGCAATGGGACAAGTATCTTTAGACTTGAGGTACTCAAGGATCTCTTAGATACTAATTCTGTGCTTTGACTCCATTCCTTGTTATCTTATAGAGGTTGCTCATAGGGTGGTGATTGGGCTCGACTTAAGGTATTTAAAGGTAATTGGGTAGCCAATAGAGGATTCACCGCTCCTAATAGAGGAAGAGTATGCCTACGACCTCTAGTTGGGATTATTACTCGGGAATCTCTGGCCAGTGTGGAAACGTCCTGAAAATGGTCTACGGTGATATGTCTAATAGAGTAATGAGTCCCAAGGACAAGATCTAACATCACTTAGGCTAGGTGTGACGTAGTTAGTCTAGCGAGAGTTGACATATTGTCCATACTCTGAACCGAGTGGAGTATAGAATGTTGAAAGGATAAATTGCACATAAATTGTCTATAGAAAAGTTCATAGTCAAACCGCTGACTTTCCGGTTAATTGGGGGTCATGATGTATTGCTAGATACCGCTCTGACTTGCTTAAATTATTTAATAATTTAAGTGGCCAACATAACTGGGAACCGAATGGGTCACAAGCTTTAAAGATGTAAAGAATGAGTAAAATGGCTTTGGACGGGATCCAAAATATTAGAGAATTATTTCGAGTCGGTTCTCGATAAGATCGCGTGGAAAAATTGATTGGAGGGGTTGACAGGCTCTTACGGGCCTGCGCGGGCCCGCTGGCCTGCTTAGCATGCAACTGCCCGTATATGTCATTTAATTGGCCAATTGGCCATCATTATTCACATAACTCTCATTTTCTCCTCTCTTAATTTTTGGTCAATGAAATTGATATTCTTTTGGATCTAAAAGACCCCAAAAGACAGAAAATTGACAAAGAAAAATTTTTGGGAAAAGAAAAATTTTTGGAGACAACAAGAAGTATTAAAGAGTTAATTTTTCTCTCAAAGGAACGCATATCATTGCTGGCACTTTGAGGTGTGATCAAACCATCTCCCTAGTGGTTTCATTCTTTTTTCTTTGTGTGGATATTGTTAGAGACAATCCTAGATTGGATTATTATGGTTTGGTACAATATAACAAGGTGAGAAGTTGAAGAAAAATCATGAAATTGTAAAGGTATAATTTCTGAATTTTGCTTTGTTAAATTAGTTTTAATTGGCACAAGTAGAATCCTTTGATTTAGGTTTTGAAAAATTTTATTTTCTACTGCGTAACATATATATGATACATGCTCACAACTTATCAGCTATAACTCTTAGAGCACCCTTGACCCATTATGCTAGCAATTACTTATTTTTTAGTCAAGTTGGCTTCAGTTCCAAGAGTGCAATTGACTCAAATGCAGTTTCATATAGTCATGGTTAGGTGGGTAAGGTGGCTTCAGTTCCGTTAGCGCCCCTATTCACGATCCGTATTTGAAAGTCTAGTATAGGGTAATTAGGCAAATTAATTGATAATCGAAAAATAGGAAAATTGTTCTACAATGAATATGATTATAGGAAACGGCTTCCGCTTACCAAGTATGCTATTGTTATTATTTAATGCATTGATTGATATGATCACATGGCTATGATTAGCATGAACTTAAATATGAAGAGTTGTATTATACCATGAATTATATGAATTGAAATTTGTGTGCAATGTATGATAGAATTTATATGATTATATATACCACTAACCTTGGATAGCTTAGCGTGTGGGTTTCCTACATGTAGGTCCGGAGCCTTATAAAGAGTTGACACAGAGAAGCCGAGTCAGTCAAAGCATCCAAATTCAGAATCAGCACATATTTTATGCATCTTACTTATTTTTGGGATTTTGGGATTTTGGACATTTGTTTTAATAAGGGAATGTTGCATTATGAACTTTTGGTTTAAGATCTTGAATGGTTGTTTTATTTGGGCGTGTTTAGCCCTTAGTTTATAGACTTTATGCCTATGGTTTATTATGTAAGTTTGGATGCATGATATTTATCTAAATGGTTATAAACTATTATGATTAAACAAATGTATGTTAATGCCGTATGTTTAACTGGTAAGGGGTCTAAAAAGGAATAATTGGATAGAACATGATAAGATGTATGTAGTAGCACTCCCTTGTATAGTGGGTTAGTATGCTATATAGAAGTGTGTTACATTTATTGGTATTAGAACCAGGTTTAAGCAGTTATAGACCTGAGTAGGCTATAGGTTTATCATGCATTGCATTCACATGTAGCATTTGACTCTGACAAATGTTGCTTCTTTGTTATCTTGTATGATAGTGTGAGTGATATGGGGATCTGATATCATGCCGTTTCTAAGAAAGGAGATTCACAAGTTGTTGGGGCATACTGTGAGCTCGGTCTAGGTAGTGTTTAGGGTCCCCAGGGAGTCTCGGATTTGAATCAACCACCTGGACAGGTCGACCAAGGCTAGATTTCCTTTATATAGCAAATGGCTAGTCTATTGCAACAGATTGTCCGAGCAATGCCATAACAAGCTCCTGCTCCACCACCGAAGCCAGCCATCTAGATTGACAGACTTAAGAAACATGTAAATATGTAGAATAAATAATAAAAATAATAATAATAAATGAGTAAATGAATAAATAATAAATAAAATAAGGATAGAAAAGTAAAAAAAAAAGAAAAAGACAAAGTCGGGGGAGGGAGGAATTGAGAGTTGTTTAAATCTCTCTCATTTTTTTTCTTTCTTCCACAGAGAAGTCTTCTCCTCATTTCTTTCTTTCTCTCAAACTTTTTCCAACAGCAAGGCTAAGCAAAAGACCATCTGTAAGTTAGTTCATCTCCATGATTTGCTAGCTTTAATTCATCATTGATAGATTATGATTTATGTTAACCTTAGTATGATTGCTCTCTATTTTGATCTTGACAATCAAATTAAATATCACTAACATCTTCATTGAGTGTTGTTTTAATAGTGTTCAAAGTTTCAGCACATTTGGTCATAAATTCCTCATTGAACAAGTTAAGCATTTCCTGAAGACATATAACTCCCGACCGGGACTCAAGTACATACCGAAAAATATGTGTCCAGATCGGGAAACATTGCCTTCTGATCTTCTAAAGTTCCAGTAGCAAAAGTAGATTGGGACAAGAGATGTCCCGACTAGGACATGCCTTTTCCAGATCGGGACATGTTATAGTTTGATCGGGAAAATCAAAAGGATATGACCGTTGAAGAGGAGACACCACCAAAATGTGCCAAGTCATCGTAAAATCAAAACAACCAAAGTCAAACTAGCTAAGGTCCCAACTGGGAATCACTTAAGGCCTCCAGACCCAAGTCTTAGGCTATGGCATCATCAGCCAAGTCCCGACCGGAAAAATTGAATAGACTGGCCGTTGAGGGTTCAGCCAACCAGAAGATGCTACGTGTCAAAATAGGTCATTTCCAGATCGAGAAAGCTATGATCTCGACCGGAAACCCCTCTCTACAGATTGCATTTAATGCATTTGTAAGAAAATGTTAGAAAGAGTTATGGCACTACTTTGTAATGGCTAATTGGTGGGTAATCAATATAAATACCCTACCAAAAGGCCATTTAATTTAAACTAACTACTTTCCAAGTGCCAAAACCCTTGCAATTTATTTTCTCAATCCTTCTTCATTAATTATTTGTGTAAGGGTTTAAGTGTTAACCTTCAAACACTTGGGTTATCTTGTAATTGGGTAGTATGAGCCAAATTACAAGGAATTGGTTATTGTGTGAGCCATAAAAATACAAGGAAAATTTGGGTTGAGTGTTAGCCTTGGTAAAACACCTAGTTAGGAGTGAGCTAGCTAAAACTCCATATGTAATCTAAGTGATTAGATTAGTGAATACCCAATTAAGGTTGGGAATAGGAGTAGGGTTAGTTAATACCCGAACCTCTATAAAATTCGTTTCTCAATCTTCTCAATCCTTTTAGCTTCCTTGTAAGTGCAAGAATTTTTATTTTCCCGCCAATTCATCCCCCTATTGTTTGGGCAACAATTGGTATCA
>CATIWF010129760.1:0-11939 GCA_949630135.1 Balakata baccata
TTGGACAGAATGGAGGTAATTGCTATTGTTGGGTACATTACAGATGCCATATTTTGTTTCTAAATTTCCTATGATTGCTTATCTCATTTATTGCTATATTTGATGAGATAACTGCTCTTGAAATAATTGATTGAAAATTTCGGAAATGATAAATTATCATAGCTGTCATTATATATTTATTTTATCTGTATTATATAAATTTAAACTAAATTTTGTTATAAGCAATTAAAATTCATTTTTCTTTAATTTCTTGTAGGTCATTTCAAACATAAAGGTCAAGCAAGGATTCATGTATATTCTTTTTTGTTTAAAATTCTTTTTTGTTATGAGTTGCAATATATTTTTTTTTTTGGTAAATATCATATGATCCACGTATATATGTATTTTTGTCTGTCTTAGTAAAAATTAAAAAAGTTTTGAATGATCTATGTAGATAATACTCATATTTTTGCTAAAATTATAATTATATATGACTGAATGTCAGATATAATGTTATGGAATAAATTTATTTGATATTTTTAATTTTATTAGTGTTGAGAATTAATATCATCTGTTATATATAGAGCTTTTTATTGACTATAAAATTATAACAATTATAAATTTTATTATAAAAAAATATAGAGGGTGAATATTAATTATGAACCAAAAAATTTTAATATAAAACTAATATATAATGAGGGGCTGTTACACAAATAATGATGGGAGATCTTATCACTAAAAGTTAACATCTAATGACAGGTGAATATAAGATTTATTTAATGAGGGAAATGTGTTTCATAATTTTTTAAATAGTGAGAGGAAATATTGGTATTAGTGACGGGATATACCACCACTGAAACATTTTTAATGACAGTGATATACCCTCACTAAATTCTTAATAATGACGAGACCTGTCCCGTCATTATTTGCTTTTACTAGCGGAGGCTATAATCACAGTCCATGACGGGAGTTTTTTAATGACGGTATTTTAACTTTTAATGATAGTTTTTCCCCTCACTAAAAGTCAATTTTCTTGTAGTGTCGGGAGAGGATCAATGGTGGAATACAACACCAAATTTTTGTTTTAATTTATTGTATGATGATTTTAGAAGCTGTGAATATTTCTACTTTGCTTAGACCTTTTTGGATTTTTAGCTAAACTTTAATGTAGTTTTTTCTTTTATCTTAATGATATTTTGAGCCCAAGTAGATGATGAACAATACTAAGGTTGTGCTAACCTAGTTGTGATGACTAGGTATATAACACCCTCCCATATAATAAACTAAACTCTACTATATAAGTGAATGTTACTCAACCTATGTCCGTTTATACTATTATATTGTGCTCATCACATAATTCATGTTCATAACAACATATCACCAATTCCAATATATGTATTATAATCAAGCATAACATATATTCAATAATCTGAATTATTCCATCATGTATAATATCCATCAAGCATAATCCATAAACAGGGGCTAAACAGGCCCAATTATTACAATTTTTTTAAAAACCAATAACCAATAAAGAATAGTCTAATGGTCTTATTATTTATCCATGTCTACCTAATGAATGAATAATAAATAAATAATGCATGGTATATAAGGCTGACTATGAGCTAGAGAGCATTTGTCAAATCATGAGATGTTCCTCTTCAATTGAATCTACGGCTCCAAACCTATGTGTAGTAAAACCCACATGCTATGCTACTGAAAGATTAGTGGAACATATAATCATGTAAATTCTAACAAATAGTCATACAATACAAGACATTCATATTACCATAAGACAATTCATAGTCATATATCGCAATTCAATATAGTTTCACAAATCATGCCAAAATTCCTCAGAAAGAAAGCAAAACATACCTGGAAAGCAGAAGCCATAATATCCAAACCATAGTTACCATAACATATTATTAAATTTAATTATTTAATTACTTCGCCCAATTACTCAGTATCTGGACTACTGGATACGGGTCATGAATATAAGCGCTTTCATAAGCTTGGGGCACCCTTTGATCATGTCAAGTGTGCTCTCTAGAGCTTAGACCAACTCAATTAAAGAAATTAGAATTTGTTAGCAAAAAAGGATAAGGGTGCTCTTAAGAGCTTGGACCACATTGCCATAAAATAACACATGAATAAGCCTATGGTACCATAATTACCCTGAACGATATGCTATCTATCTTATAGCTACTCCTTGTACGAGTAAAGAGCATTTAAGTCATTTCTTATTACTTTCATAAGCATGATTCATATTTATCGCATAACATTTTCATGTATACCAATTCATCATCATGTATAACCATTTTATCATATATATAACCATATAATGATCATGTGTAACCATATAACTCATTTAATCGATGTGTACCTTTAAATTCATCAAACCATATTCATCAATGCCTTAGCACAATTTATATATTCTAAACTTCAAATTCATTAAATATTTTCATGTTTGACAAGCTAGGCATAAAAAATACATGTGAAATTCATTTTGTGCCAAAATTGTCAAATTTTAGGTTGTGCCAAAAAAAATTGGTAGCACATTGTGGCATGCAACAGCTTGGTGTTGTGCTAGAGTTGTTGGCTAACACGACCATGCTAGCCTACCAGTATGGGTTCATGCTGCCCAACACACATGCTAGTGGCAAAACCACAATTTGGCCCAAAATTGTCTATATTTATCCTTCCATTATTTTAACATTCTTAATTTATTTTAGTGTTCTCTATGAATTCCAAAACCAATTTAATTTCCCAATTAGTTCATTAAATCATGCCACAATTAAACAAATTTTATTTCATCAATTTTTAATCTTACAAGAGCACAATCCTTCAATAAAATTAAATTCCTTATTTCTAATATAACAACAATCAAGTCACAGTTCACAAAGTAATCACATAGAACAAAAGAGGCGTATAAACATGAGTATAGTTACAAACCTTTTTATGGTGCCTAATCACCATCCTAATGCTCACCCACAGTTTGATGATCTTCTTATAACCTCCCCTAGCACAAAGAATAAAAACCCACGAATTAAAACTTGTTATGTGAATCCCTTAGAAGTCTAATGTTACTTATTCCCAGACCCAAAAATAAATTTAAGAATAGTTACTGCTAAGAGAAAATGGGCCTGATACAATTAAAATTTTAGAACCAAAAATATACTCCTTGAATAGGACTGCAATGGAATTTGCATAGAGGAAAATTTTGGAAGGGCTGGGGGAAGAAGAAGAACAATGGTTTTAGGTAATATGGGGTAAAGGTTACTATAGTAGGAAATTTATAAGAGGTAAAAGAGTTAAACAGTGTGTTTGGAAAAAAAGTGTTCAAAACCAATACAACACAATGTTGTGCCACAAATAGCACAACAAGCTAAACTTTTAGAGTTCTTTTTCTTCTTTTTGAAAAAAAACACTTAATTTCTTTTTAATCACTTTATTCATTTTCCTTTTTAACCCTCCAACATTCTATTAATTCTATTCCAATCCAATCCAATCCAATCCAAATTAAATTATTTTTGTTTCTTCACATGTCTACAACTTGTATAAACTTCTAGACCCAAAATTGTGGGCATTACATTTCTCTTCCCCTTAAGAGAAATTTCGTCCCAAAATTAACCGGATGTACTGCCTTTGAACAATTGTTAATATTACGCCTTCATCACCTCTTCACTCTTCCATGTAGCTTCTTCTGAAGAATGATTCCTTCATAAGACCTTGACTAAATGGAATGTACTTGTTCTTGAGTTGCTTGACTTCTTTGGCTAGAATTTGGACTAGTTCTTCCTCACAAGTCAAATCCAGTCTCATCTCAACATTCTTAGCATGATTCATATGAGATTGATCAGACCTATATCTCCTCAACATAGAGACATGTAATACATCATGGATCTTGCTCAACTTTGGTGGCAGAGCAAGCCTAAATGTAACTGAACCAAATCGCTCTAGTACCTCATAGGGTCCAATAAACCTCAGAACTCAGATTGCCTTTCTTCCCTAACCTCAATGCCTTTTTCCATAGAGAAACTTTAAGGAAAACCTTGTCCCTCACTGCATATTTAATATCATGTCTCTAGAGGTTTGCATAAGATTTCTGTCTATTTGATGCTGCTCTTAATATGTCTTATATGACCCATACCTTTTATTCTATCTCCTGAACTAAATTTGGTCCTACTAGCTTCCTTTCACTTAGCTCTGTCCAACATAGAGGAGTATGACACTTCCTGCCACAAAGTACCTCATACGAGGCCATCTGAATGCTGGATTGGTAACTGTTATTGTAAGTGAATTCCATAAATGACAAGTATCTATCTCAATTGCCCACAAACTCGAAGCAATCCTCATCATATCCTTAAGGATCAGAATCACTCTATTTGGCTAGCCATCGGTTTGTGGGTGGAAAGATATATTGAAACTGAGTTTGGTATCCGAAGCTTTCTACAGACTACCCCAAAATTGAGAAGTGAATCTAGGGTCCCTATATGATATAATGGATAAGGGTACTCCATGGAGTTGAACAATCTCACTAACATACAAGTCAACCAGTTTGCTCAAGGAGTAGCCCCTCCTGATAGGTAAGAAATGGGTAGATTTTGTAAGACTATCTATAATCACCCATACAGCATCATACTTCCTTGGTGTTACTGGCAATCCAATCATAAAAGTCTTTAGTAATCCTTTCCCATTTCCACTCTTGAATTGTGATCATTTTTAACGAACTTGAAGGTACCTGATGTTCCACCTTGACCTGCTGATAAGTCAAGCATCTGGTAGTGTACTATGTAGTATCCCTCTTCATACTTGACCACCAATACTAACCCTTGAGATCCTAGTACATCTTATTACTGTTTGAATGCATGGAATACTAGGTCTTATGAGCCTCCTAAAGTATATTCAGCCTCAATTCCATACATGGCACAATTAACATGCCCTTAAGGCATATACTACCATCTAGCTGTATTGAATACCCAGGTCTCTCCCCCTTAGAGACTGCCTCAGCAATCTCAACCAACTGACTATCCTATATCCAAGCATTTATGATATCTTGATCAAATGTAGGTCTAATGTGCAACTTAGCAACCATCTTCCTACTTAAAGCATCAACTACCATATTAGCCCTGCCTGGGTGGTAGTCAATCACACAATCGTAGTCCTTAATCGGCTCTAGCCACCATCTCTGTCTCAGATTAAGATCCCTCTATGTAGGAAAGTACTTGAGACTATTGTGATCGATATAAATGTAACATTTCTCTCTATAAAGGTAATGACACCATATCTTTAAAGCAAAGACAATAACAGTCATAAGTGGGGGCAATTGTTTTCATAGGTCTTGAGCTGTTTGGAGGCATAAGCAATAAACTTACCCTCTTGCATCAACACACAACCTAGGCCATTATATGAAGCATCACTATAGATAACAAAGTCCCGATATGGAACCAGATATATCAACATTAGAGCGTCTGTCGAAATTTTCTCTAACCTATCAAAGTTGGTCTAGCATTTCTCAGTCCATTATAATCTAACCTCCTTCCTCAGTAGCTTGGTCAAAGGAAAAGTAATCATAGAGAAGCCTTTAATAAATCTCCTATAATAACTGGCTAACCCAAGAAAGCCCCTTATCTCTGTCATGTCACATTTCTAAGAGGCTTCCAACTCATAATGGCTTCAATCTTGCTTGGGTCCACTCTAATGCCATCTGCTGCAGCTATGTGACCTAAAAATGCTACCTCATCAAGCCAAAACTCATATTTAGAGAGTTTGGCATATAATTACCGCTCTCTCAAAATCTACAATACTGTTCTTAAGTGTTGGTCATGCTCCTCTAGTGTCTTAGAATACACCAAAATATCATCTATAAACAAAATGACGAACTGATCCAAGTAGGGCTTGAAGACTCTATTCATCAAGTCCATGAAACCTGCTAGAGCATTGGTCAGCCCAAAAAGCATAACTAAAAACTCATAATGCCCATACTTGGTCTTGAAAGCAGTCTTTGCCATCTTTTAAGCCTTTAATTATCAGCTGATGATAGTCAAATCTCAAGTTAATCTTAAAGAAAACACATGCACCCTTCAACTGATCAAACAAGTCATTAATCCTAGGTAGTGAATATTTGTTCTTAATTTTCACCTTATTCAATGCCTGTAATGGATGCATAACAATATCTTTCTTTTTAACAAACAAAACTGGTGATAAATCCCTTATCTAATAGTTCATATAACTGAGCCTTAAGCTTTTTCATTTCTGATGGAGCCATCCTGTATGGAGTAGAGGAAATATGGGCTATGGCTGGAGTGAGCTCAACGGAGAACTCAACCTCTTTATCTGGGCCACGTAGGCCTCACACTCTTTCCTCATCATCCTTTTCGCCTTCACCATAGAGATCACATGTGGGGACTGGGAAACAACTCCCCTATCATAATAACAATACTCTGATCATCAATATTAAGCCTCACAAATTTACCCTGGAAGTTAACTACTGCCCTATGTTATGATAATTAGTCCATTCTGAAAATAGTATCATATTCATGAAAGGGCAATTCTATCAAATCTACTGTGAACTCTCTCTCATGAATAACCAAAGGACAACCCCTATAAACCTGGTTAACAACTGTGTTGTGGTCTAAGGGATTGGTTACCTCAATCTCATAACATAAGGAGTCACTAATCATGTCATGTTGTTTATGTATAATGGTGCATATATATGTGTGGACCCAAGGTCAATCAAAGCACATAAGTCTGAATCTTATAAAGTGAACATACCAACAATTACATCTATAGAGGTCTAGTCCTCTCAAGCCCTAATGACATAAGCCCTAGCAGGTGCTCAGCTTAGTCCTGGCTAATTAACTATCTCAAAAGTAGCCCTAGAATTGCTTGGGTGGGCACCTCTAGCTTGGGGTTAGGTCTGAGCTAGTGCAGAAGTTGTGTTCTATATTAGGGCATTGTCCTTCATCAGTGGACAATCCCTATCCATATGGCTCTAATGGCCACACCTATGTTGACCTTAGGGTGATTGCTCTATTAATATTTTTTTGTAATTTGATTATGGAAAAATTATTTTGACATATTGAGAATGTGTTTAAGCCTTTGGAAGGGTCCAATAATTAATCAAAAATTATTTTAATTAATTTTACAAATAAACATTGAAACATGACTGTTTTAGTATACCCAATGGGACTGTTTTATTTGATCTTTTTGTATGTGTTCATTTTGGTTCTAGCACCTTAAAATAATTTTATATGATATCAGATATGTTATTTTGATGGTAAATGCATTCCAAAATTATTTTTCTCATATTTAAATTTCCAAATTAAATCCAGATTGTAAATGAGTCATTTTAAGTGTCTAGTGTGTTAGTTCATTTGTCTTGATTATTTTGGCTTGTTCCAAAATTATTTTGATAGACTTGAGCTGACCTAATGATGCTTAGAATGATAATATAAGATTCTATAAATTTTGGGAATTTTCAAAAATTAATTTTGAATTAATTTAAGGTGAGCAAATTAATATCTAGTATGACTAGAATATGGTATGTATGTAGAATTAAATTGTTTAATTTTTTACATCATAATAACCTAATTTTAAGGTGGATTAATTTTGAATTAATTTCTGAAAATATGAAATTTAATTAATTTGATTAAATAATTATTTCCATATTAAAATGGCATGAAAAATTGAATTAACCGAAACAACATAAGTAGGTAATTTCGGTTCAGTGTTAAAACCGAATTTCAAATTTAGAATCCAAAATTGTCACTACCTTATTTATTTTTATTTTATGCATTAGAGAATGCATGCTAGGGGTGTATGAAAGGTATGATGAATGATTATGGACTTAGATCTAATGTGATTGAGCATGCGTGATTAATTTTTATTTTATGGTTAATAGGGGCATGCGTGTCCCTACCTCCTTTTCTTTCTTATGTATTTCTTTTCTCATCTCACTCCTCTCAAATGTTAATTGAGGTTTTTCTATTTTGAAACATGTAATCAGATTACAAAGGATTAGGATAGAATGAAGATGCAAAGGAGCAAGAAGCAAAGGAAATGGTACCATAAGCAAAAAGACTTAGAAATAAGAATTTGATTTCTATTTTTAGGTTGTATGAATCTAGGTGAGACCTAGTCATTCTCTCTTTAGTTCAAGAGATTGATATTAGTATGTCCATAATCATGTCATATAGTTAGTGTAACTATGAATGTATGATATATAAAAGCATGCAATAATAACATGATGGGACTAAATTAATAAAATCTCTCGCTAAATAAATAATTATGTCTTACGCCTTCCATTAATGTGGGGAGAACTATAGTTCTTCTAAAGTTAGAGTTGTTGAGTTGCCTTAAGTCACTTTATAAGAATATGTTCGAACTATTGAAATTAGATTTCATGATTAATGGGTTGGACTTAACCAATATCATTAATTTGTTAGATTTGTGCTAAGGTCAATAAGTATTGGAGGCGAAGTTGGGTAAGTATACATGAGATGTGCACATATCAAGAGTTGATAGCCCAATATGTGTGCACACATCAATTAGTTGATAGCATAAGATTCAATAGTTGCATGGATATGCAATTGGTATGGATTAGATACCTGCCAACTAAACTAAGGATGGTTTGTTAAGTTGCCTCAGGGTCATTCTTAGCAAATTAGATATCGACCCACTAGGAGAACTTCCATATAAGTTCTCCTGGATCCATAATGAGGGCTATGGGTTTGCAATAAAAAAGTGGGAGCTATAATGTATTTTATTAAAGACCTAATAGCATGCATTCATTCATGTACACACTTCTACAATCTCAATCTTACTTCTAGGTTGTTAGAATTATATTATTCAATATGAATCAAAGCGTAATCATGAGTCATACATTTTGACTAACCTAAGCTTCCTTGACTAGTATAAAACTGAGAATGGTTCTCAAATCCAAAGGGTTGCTAAAGTCTCAGAATATCTATTTTTCTTCCCTTATTGCTTGAAATGCAAGTGTTATGAACAATTTGCATACAAGAAGTGCTTGTATAACAATGGATTGGTCCTAAGTTGTTCAAACTTCAAAAGCAACAAGGAAATGGATGTAAAACCGTTATGTATCATCTTAGAGAGATGGCCAATGAGTAAGCTCATGCTGAGTGATATTAGATATCTAAATTGCTTTACCACTCCAAGATGATAGGAGAGAGATCTAAAATGTAACATGCATTATAGATATAAGGAAAACATTAGAGAGACATCTTAAAAGGTACTTCCATTATGGCAAGAGTTGCAAAATGGAAATTGAATAACAAAGTTTATTTGGAGTTTTAAAGACGCAAAAAGATAAGGCATATAGGTGCACCTTCTATTTTAAGTAAATTTAATAAAGAGTAACATTATTTCTTGTAATAATACTTGGGTATTAGATACTGCATGTAGGTTTCACATATACAAGATATGCAAGACCAAAGAAACAATAGAACGCTTATGAAAGGAGAGTCGAAACTATACACATTGGCCATATAGCAACAGTTACGGTAGTAGCTATAGAGGCTTAAGATTCAATACTCTTTAGTAAGCTTGTTTAATGGTTTAAACAACTGCAATTTTTTTTTAGTTTATGACTAAAGAATATAATTTTGTTTAATAGTTGAACCAAAGTTTTTCATTTGACTATTCAGAACAATTGTTGTTCTGTATGGTAAAATGATAGTCCTTATGAAACTAAAACATTATGCAGTAAAGTTTATGATCTTGAAATGCTTGATTCTATCCTCAATGTTAAATTTAAAAGGGTTGATGACCCAAAACCATAAATTATGGCATTGTTAACTTGGACATATAAAAGAGAATCACATGATAAGTTATGGTAACTTGGGGTCATTTGATTGTGAATCATGTGACACATGTGAATCTCATTTACTAAGCAAGTTAACAAAATCACTTTTTAGTGAAAAAGGATGAACATGCAAAAGGACTGAATGACCTTGTACATATAGATGTATGTAGACCAATGTTCATGAATGTCATAAATAGTTTTGTCTACTTCATTACTGTAATTATGAGTGCTCATAATTCGGATATTTGTATATGGTGAGATACAAATTTGAGACCTTTGAAATGTTCAAACAATTCAAAAATGAAGTAAAGGAACAATTCAACAAAAGTATTAAGACACTTAGATTAGATCAAAGTGAAACAATACTTAAGCTAAATGTTTAAACGTCATATAAGAGATAATGAGATTTTATCTGAATGAACCGTATCTTATATGTCATAGTATAATGATGTGGCTAAAAGGAGTAGCCGAACCTTGTTAGACATGGTAAGATACATATTAAGCTTTTAAAATTCCTTAAAGTTCCTTTTATGGTCATAGACATAGGATTATGTTTATGTGATAAATATAATATCTTATTAGTCAATTGATATTGTTCCATATAAGATATGAAATATTATAAAACCTATTCTTTCATAAATTAAAGTTTAGGATTATCCTGCTTAAGAGAAGTAGATAATGTTGGATTAATTAAAAGCTCAATCTAACCCAATGTCTGTATGTAGGATAACAAATGAGAGTCATTTGGATATCAGTTTTACCACTATTTGAACAAAAGGTATTTGTTCAAAGTATACTATCTTTCAAAAGAAATAGTTTCTTCTATAAGAAGATAGTGGAAGCAATATTGAACTTAATTATGTTCAAACATACTCAATCAGACACAAATCAACTAACAAAGCCCAAATATGTTATTCATATAGATGTAGTAACAGTAAGACCTTATAAAACACAAGAGCTTTATAAGTAAAGTAGGATACGACTTGTTCCCAAGAGATATAGAATTCTTATAAGTGAACAAAATGGTCGTATTGTTCATAGAGGATGATAAGCTTGCTACTCATGAAGAGATTCTGAAGAGTTCAGAATATGACTAGTGGCCATAAGCCATAAGTCAAATATAGATTCCATGACTATAAACTAAGTATGGACTTTGGTTGACCCACCTAATGGAACGAAGCCCATTGGGTGCAAGCGAATCTTCAAGAAGAAGGCCAACATGGAAGGTAATGTAGTTGCCTATAATGCTGGAGTTAGTAGTTAAAAGAGATCGTTAAAGACAAAGGTTGGCTTTAAAAAGACATTTTACTCCATATACTATGCTTAAATCCATCATGTTACTCTTAGCCATTGCTACTCATTATAATGAGATTTTGCAAATGGAAATGAAGATAGGTTTCATTATGGAATCTTAAGTATCTAATGTTGGTGAAAAAAGATGCAAATTGAAAAAATCCATTGATGGATTAGTGCAAATATTTGGGAGTTGAAACATCTAAATTGATGAGATAATCAAAGAGTTTGTTTCTCTCACAATATGTGGATGAATCTTGTGTTTTTCAAGAAGGTCAGTGGGAGTGCCATGGTGTTCCTATTGAAGTATATGGAAGACATACTGTTAATAGGAAACAATCTCTCATTTTAAGTGAGTCAATTTGTTACTCTAAAATATTTCTCCAAGAAAGATTTTAAAATTAACCTACTCGTAGGGGATTAAGATCTATAGAGATAGATCTAAGAGGTTACATAGTCTTTCTTAGTCTATATAGCTAAGATGCTAAAGTGTTTAGCATTAAATAGTCTATGAGATATTCTTATGATCGACAAGATTACTCTCTCTAAGCCTTTATGTCCAAAGGCATAAGATAAATGGATGAGCACGAGTGACGCTTTATAAGTTTCGGCTATTGGAAACACTTTGTGTTGTGTTATGTACTAGGCCTAATGGATATTAAGCTCTGAGTGTCATGAGTGGATATTAATATGGACTCATAAGGGTTTTATGGGTGATTGTCAAGGACATCCTTAAATACTTGAAAAGGATTAAGGATGTATTCTTGGTTTAAGGAGATAGTAAGCTTAAGGTAAGCAGGATTATGAATGCCAGCATCCAATTCGACAAGGATAACTCAAA
>CATIWF010129804.1:0-12122 GCA_949630135.1 Balakata baccata
ATGATATAAAAACTTAATCTATCGAAATTACTCCAGTTGGATTTTCTTTTTGAGCAAGGTTCACTACAATCAAAGCAATTTAATTAAAAAATTGGTTCTAATTTAGAAACGAATTAATAACATATATTTTAATGTATTTACTATAATGTAAATGTACTATTATACATAGAAAAATAAAAATATTAATTACGTGTTTGGTATAGATTAATTATATAATGATATAAAAAGCTTTTTTTTTTTTTTTTTGACAAGGAATGATATAAAAACTTAATCTATCGAAATTACTCCAGTTGGATTTTCTTTTTGAGCAAGGTTCACTACAATCAAAGCAATTTAATTAAAAAATTGGTTCTAATTTAGAAACGGATTAATAACATATATTGTATCTTTCAGTTTATTCTGTGGCCAATTTACTCTTCATCCATATTTCTAAAATGGGGAATCTTTTCAATTAACCCAAAATACAACTGCCTTTTATTTTCTTCTGTATTTTTAATTATTAATTTCTTAAAACTCGTTGATGGCTCTCCTTTCCAAATTCAATGCCACTCAAATCATTAAATAATTAGCATACCCCATTATTAATTATATTCTCAATTATTCAGGGGTCTGTTTATTATTATCTATTTATTTTCCTTCAAAAAAAGAAAAAGCACATGCATGGACTGTCTGGAAAAAACATGATGAGAGGCTATGGTTATGACTAATGAGTGCAGTTAACAATTGGGTGTGGTAATTAAACATATGGCCACCAGTCCAATTTTATTGTAGCTACTCTTGTGTCAGTCAAGTGACTAATCTAAATGGGGTAAGGAAAAGCTTTAGAGTTTAATTAAAATCTTCCCCACTTGTAGATGAATGATAACAGAGATTATTTGATTTTATTGTGCATTTGATTTTTAACCATGGTTTCAAGAAACTAAAGTATATTACAAATGGCATAAAAATTTATGAGGTAGCCACATGCAGCTATAGGGTTAAGTTTTGCCTTTTTTGGGTATAGTTCCTTTTCCTCTATGACCATATAGCATTTGCAATGCGCAAGTACATTATATAAAAAGTTATAATTGGAGCTTTAATTTAATTCCTATACATATACATATACATATACATATATATGAGGCAGTTTTTTGAAACAGTTTGGATTGGTTTGTTCTAAATTTTTAGAATCATATATCATGTCATATCCTCCAGAAAGGGAAAGTTTTTATTCATATGCCATATTCCTTATTAAAAAAAGAAGAGAAAGAGAAGAAATAATATATATGGAGAGAAAGCTCTTTTTGCTACTTTCTTCTGAATTCTTAGTGGTTGACGTCTTGACTTCAGAGGAGATTTGTATTTTCTTTACTCTCGAATGAAAGATTCAGCAGTTGCAATGTATAATCATGCAAACGAAAATATAAAAATGAAAATGCTGCAGAAATTACGAAAAGTAATGGGGGTGGGCACGCTGCTATGGCATTTAATTATAATGCACGTGGTAATTCCAAATTTTTTTTTTCTCTGATATCTAAAAACAATATAAATTTGTATTATTTGAAATAAAATTAAATATGAAAATGAAGAGGATAAAGGGGAGGGTGAGCACTGAGCAATAGAGACTCTCCATTTTAAAATTTGTGGCATAGTGATGATATATGGTGGCCTACAGAGTTGGTGATCACAATGATAAGATGTGAAAAATAAAAGTGAAAGGAAAAAGGGGATGGCACAAAAACTGAGTATGAAGAGAGTGGAGAATGGGTTTCTTACCCCAAAGGGCCATGAAAGCTCAGTGTCTCCGACCCCATCATCTCTTTTCTTGCCCTCTTGTCGTTGAGGTGGTTGCACTTGCACAAGTAAAACAAGTGATGTTTTGGCTCTCACTCGCATACAAAGTGAGAGAGAGAGATTCTTTTGAGGATATAGTTTGGTGGTTTTAGAGGTGCTTTTCATATAGATATTAAGGTCATGTGTCGCAGTTGAGATGGGGCATCCCCTCCCCTCATATATACTAACTAATTAATCCTAATATATATAATATATTGCCCATTAATTTTGACAAATTATACATATAGCTAGTGTAGAATATGTATGATTAGATTAAATTACAAAAACGTATATAAAATAATTTTATGAAATAAAAGTAATATTTATTTAAATGGAATTTAAATATAGATTTCTCTAATTATATTTGTCATATGAATTAAATGGCCAAACATATATACTTTGCACAACCAATCAATTTTTTTTGGGTACATTTATAATCAATGTTTGTTCTATTACGATTAGTCCTTAATTATTTAATTTTGATTCAATTAGCCATTAGAAAAGAGGGGTGTAAGACGCACTTAAATCTTTTAAATAGCCAATCAATTAACGTATTATTGAAATGAATTTTAAAAATAAAAATATAGCCGAAATATTGATTCATAAAAATGAGTCGGCATTCTGTATGGGACGGAGGGGAGTGGTAGTAGCTGTAGAGTGGGACCCAGAGGGCCTACCTGAAGGTTTGTTCGGTCCCCTAGTTTTGGGTGGTTGGCTCTTCTGGAAGGGTTAGACCCCACAGTAAGTACAGAAATGGCTATGATTCCATAACTTTTTTCATGCAAATTTTGGACCCTTTGCTGATGTCCTACAACCATTATAAATTATGATGACTGCATTACCCTTTACGCACTTCTCTCTTTAATTTGTCAAATACGATCTCAATATGGCCTAGCTAATTTCGTTTCTGGCTTCCCCTTTCTCTATTAATTAGTAATTAAGGGGCTGATCTTCCAACCGGCCTTCTAGTTTCATTAATTTCACATATAATTAATTTGAGTTAATTGCAATAGACGAATTAACGCCGCCTGAGAATATGAATCTTTCAATAAATGGTCAGTCTCAGGTCCCTCCAGGTTTTCGATTCCATCCCACTGAAGAGGAGCTTCTCCATTACTATCTCCGGAAGAAGGTTGCCTATGAAAAGATTGATCTTGATGTCATTCGCGAGGTTGATCTTAACAAGCTTGAGCCTTGGGATATTCAAGGTTTAATCATTCTACTCCTTAATTACTTCCTTTCTCTTTTTCATAGTTTTATTCTCTTATATTCATTAATTTATTAATATATGATCATCAAATGCAGAGAAATGCAAAATTGGTTCCACCCCACAGAACGATTGGTACTTCTTCAGCCACAAGGATAAGAAATACCCCACTGGGACTAGAACAAACCGAGCAACGGCGGCTGGATTCTGGAAAGCCACTGGCCGTGATAAGATTATCTACAGCGGATTTAGAAGAATCGGGTTGAGGAAGACTCTGGTGTTCTACAAAGGACGAGCTCCACATGGACAGAAATCTGATTGGATTATGCATGAGTACAGGCTTGATGATACCACACATGACACTACAACTTCAAATGTAATTAATTCATCCATCTTAATTTTAATTTACTCCTTAAATTTGTGCCTTGAAAATTTTAAGAATCTGAATCTTATAACGTATTAATTTTGCAGGGTTGTAATCCAATAGGGATAGCCGGGGAAGCAATCCCCGAGGAGGGCTGGGTGGTTTGCCGTGTTTTTAGAAAGAAGAACTACCAGAAAACCCTTGACAGCCCAAAAGCCTCATCATCATCAACCTCAATGAATTCAAAGACTCAGATTCTGCAGAACGATGGGGTTCTCGATCAAATACTTGTGTATATGGGAAGGACTTGCAAGATGGAGACTGAATCATTTCCCCACAGTATTAACAACGCTAGTAGTATTAGATTTCATGACAGATTTATGCATCTTCCAAGGCTAGATAGCCCCAGTACTCCTCTTCCTAATCCTAATGGTACTGTTCAGATCAATAGTCCCCCCTATGATCAGCATCCACATCGAAGCTTCAAATCTTGTTATGAGATGCTCACAGTCACAGAAGATAATAACAACCAATCTCATTCATCAGTTGAAGAACAAAGCACCAAATCAGGTTCGGGGCTGATGAATGACTGGGTCACCTTGGATCGCCTGGTAGCATCGCAGCTGAATGGTCAGGCAGAGACCACAAAGCAACTTTCCTGCTTTAGCGACCCAAATGGAAGCTTTGGTCTCTCTCCTGATGATGACATCCAATTATCGCACATCCATCTCCACTCCAATGCATCCAATCCATCAAATTCTCAGCTCTACAATAGCATTAGCGACAATGATCTATGGAGCTTCACCAAATCATCATCCTCCCCGTCATCATCACACCCATTATGCCACTTGTCTGTATAACACACAAACGCATACCTACTATCTCATCAGATATTATACCTTAACATCATACCGCCTCCTTAAAGACTGTCCTGCTACTATACTAGGTATGTATCAGTATATAACTATATTATTAATTACTATATATATAGTCTTAATTTGTTTATATAAAATCCATATATGTCTATTTTTCCTTAATTAATAACGATGTGGTTCGTCTTGCATGATTAATTTTGTTGCCAAGAAATTTGTTTTGGGTGCTGTGATTTGCACTTTCTACCTGTAATTATATCCATATGGCTAAGGTGTTACCCGAAATCGTTAACCATATTCAAAAAGCTTGACAACCTAATCATGGCTCTTTCTTGACTTTAACGTGGGATTGGGGGTCACAAATGATAGTACCCACTTGTCATCCTAATATTGGGATTGGGTCAATCCAAAAGAATCAACTGATTATCGTGGGTGGTGGCCATCACCTAATAACCTCGGTACCAATAAAGATAGGGCAATCCCAGACAAACCCAGAAAGGTGATTGTCTTTTAGACCTCACATAGCTATAGGATGTGCTACATTATATATACTTCTATGAGAAACTGTCGTCCAATATATATATATTTTTCTTAGATCGAGTGTTTATGCACTTCAATTATAACTTATTATATCTAATATATATGATAAAACTTCCATAATATAATTGAATTGATTCATAATAATAAATTCAATATATAGCTAGATGTTGGGGCAATTTCCTATTTTAGGGTAATAACAAAAAATATTTATCAATTTAGGGTAATATTTGTGAAATTTTCCATTTTATGGTGTTTTAAAATCTATTTCCTAATTTATGGCGAATAACAGACTTAATGAAAAAAATAAAGCTGTCTACTTTTTCAAAAAGCAGATATAATTTGTTTTGACTAAACTATCTACTTTTTAAAAAAGTGTATAAAGCTGATCCATTTATCAAGAAACAGATAATATTTGTTTTGACCAAACTGTCCGCTTTTTTAAAAAACAAACAGAATTAACTGCTTTTTCAAGTAAACAATATTTATTTTGACTACCACTCAACCAAAATTACCTTATATTGAAAATTTTTAAAATAATCACCATAATATAATATAGGAAATGTTTTGACAAAACACTCTCTTTTGAGAAAATGCCCTAGATATTGTTAGAGAATAAACAATGCTTTATCTTTATTATATATTCTGTTTCTTTTTCCTTTATATATAAATATTTATTTATTTATTCTTTTTTTTTTTCCTTTCTTTTCATCATTGCTCTTTTTTTTTTTTCTTTTTTCTTTTTTTCCTTTGAAGAGATCACTTCAAATAATAGAAGGAACATGGGTTGTTGGAAGCTGGAACCTTAGATTATCTTCTTGATGAATATTTTGGCGGATAATAAGAATATCTCGGTCGATTTAGATGTTGAAACTATACATCTGACTGGACTCTTATAATCAAATCTTCGTCATATAATTAATCAAGCATAGTTTACTATTTAATCAGTCATAACGAATATCATAATTATTATATATCTCATATACCCAAAAATACTAAAAGAAGTTTTATTAGCTATTTGATTAATCTTCTGGTTATACGAAGGATGGAACGGAAAATAGAAATATATATGTAATTCCTTGTTATGAAATAAATAAATATTTAACAAATTTAACTGATTCAGGGGAAGAATTATTTTGTGCCTTTATTAATTTCAGGATCAAAGTCACCATCGATAAATTAATTTTTTTTTATGAACGAAAACTTAGCTCAAGTAGGAATTAAAACCCAGTTTTTTTTTATAAGCATAAAAATATTTTATTAAAATGAATGGAAAAACCACTAGAACTAAGCAAAGGTTCGAGTAAGACACAGGA
The DNA here is from genome assembly GCA_949630135.1 of Balakata baccata. NCBI lineage: Eukaryota > Viridiplantae > Streptophyta > Magnoliopsida > Malpighiales > Euphorbiaceae > Balakata > Balakata baccata. The sequence continues at coordinate 6,109 of CATIWF010129804.1, forward strand.
AGATAAAGAAACAAAAACAAAATAGAAAAACAAAGAACAAAACAAACAGACAACAGTCAAAACCTCTTCGGATCAACTAATTACCTTCTAATTCATATGGGGCACATCCAACAGATTTAAAAAAACCAATCTTTTCATTACAATTGACATAAATATAGTGTAATACTAGTTTGGTTCATAAATAAAAACATGAACGATGCCATTTAAGCAGTTAATTTCAAATATAAGCGAAGTAACATGAATAAATATATATACATATATAATGTAATTTTTAGCTAACCCAAAAAAAGTTGGAATATATAGCCATTATATTAAAATGTGTTCATGCATGGTTGAAAATAAATAGTAGCGCCAGAATTACCATTGAATTTTTACATTTGTTTTTCTAGTTTCAGTACTATTAATTAATATTTGTTAAATTTTGAAAAATAGAAGTCTCTCTGGCATTAAAATGATATAGGATCACTTTCTTTTTATCATGCATGATTTGCTATTTGAAAATCTAAACCATAAATTAAGTACTAAGTGATTTTGGGCTTTCCCAGCCATTAGATTATAGTAATATATACCTGAACAACTGCCAATTATATATATATATATGACCTAGATTTCTTTTTTCTTTGGAATCTTTTTGCTTTTTTTTTTTTTTAATTTTTTGAAGTCCTATATATAAATCAACGTATTGAGATGATTGGGCAGTTGACCTTGCCTTAAATTAATATTAGTTAATTAATCTATCTAAGCATGACCTATTTTATATAATATAGGGTAGGTCTCTCAATTCTGTTAGCCGATGTTATAAACTTAGAGTAATAGCAGCTTCAACAATTGTATAATTAATGAAAAGAGATGCTGTTTAATTCCACAATCTATTATATTAATTTACACATTTCGTGAGGCTGTTTTGTCGTTTTGTATGAATTATATAATTATATAACCATGTGAAGCTTCCATTTTGCGATCTGCAATAGAGCTGCAAAATTATTGTTTTTAGTCCATCATTAGGTAAAACTGCACAATTTGTCCCAAGAATGTCCTACACCAGCCGTGTAAACGGTTATAATTTAAACCGGAATCGGGTTATGGCTTCTGTTTAAAAGTTGTCAGAATTAATTGACTTCCATCAATCAATAAAAAAAATAATTATATCATATATATTTTTTTCTTTTTTACCTGCATAAGAATAGAGTCAACAATACATTATTGTGAATGAAGATTAAAATGACAAAATTACAATTGAGATTATTACAATGAAGATATAAATCGTAGTACAGTTAACTTCAAATTGACTAAAATCATTTTAAAGCAATGATAAATATATAATTATTAAATTTAATTGTCAATTAACGTGTATTTGATTTTAAAAACTAAAGTTTTGGAAGAAAATGATATGCATAAACACATACACATGATGCATATATGACGATGGAAGGCAAGAAACTTTTCCTGTGAAGCTTCCTTATCTTTGTTATTATAAAATTTAGTACTTCTTAAACAAGATTAGACAGAGAAATGACCGATCAAAATGAGTAGTAATTTTCTGCTCTAAAATTCATTGCACTTTTGTTTCCTTAATTTACCCTCTAAATTGGACCAATTAGTCATTATTATATATATTATACATACATTTTTTTTAAAAAAAAGATCATAATTAATCTTCATAATAAACTTAATTAGAGATAGTACAAGAACTTGTCAAAAAAAAAAAAAAAAGATAGCACAAGAACATTAGAACCTCTCATTTCAATTGCTTAATTAGCCTATTTTTATTAATTAAGATTTGATCAGTAAATTGGTTTTTATACTCTTTCACCTTTCAAAATTCAAATTAAAAGAATATCCGCGTGTTGAAAGTATGAAAATATTTCTTTTTTGAGTAAAAAAAAAAAGAAATATAAAAATATTTAATGAAATTCTTGCAACGGATTTGAAATATTTTTATACAATTAATGTTCATGAATAATATTGACAATAGCCAATAATTAGGGAAGGACCCAACGAGTACTTTTTTAGCACACAAGCCATTGACTCGAAGGGATTACCTTTCATGATCAGAGATTGATGTAAAGGAGGCATAATTTATTTAGGATTTATATGAGGGAGGATAATTAGTAAATTAATTTTGATTGAGATTATTAATTTGGTAGAGTTAATCTATCATGTAGGGCTTAATATTGTATGGTAGGTTGGGTATTATGCATTGAACCCGTTTGAAGTTCTCCAGCACACTCATTGCCAAATGGACTGATACATTTTACAGTACAAATTTAATTCATTATGCACAACGATATTATCTAACACTTATGCCTCATCTTAATTAGAGTAGTTTTTATATATATATATTTTAATTTAAAAAATTCATTATGGAAAATTTCACACGTCATAATTAATTAGTTATTAAGGATATAGATTCAATCATGGAATAAAAAGGAAGAATTTCTGTAAGATGAGATCCAGTTTTGGTTGGAAAAAGACTAAACGAGAGTGTCATACGTCCCTAGTAACTACTTATTTATGCTTCCACATAAACAAAATTTCATATATAGATTCATTCGTCCGTACGTGATTTTATTTGTGATCGAAGTAGCTATAATTTGCGATGTAATAGTCAACATTTTCCTAATTTTTTATTTGATTAAATTTTAATCACTACAGACGGAAGAAAAGAAACAGCTGTTCTACACATAAAGAAAGAAAAAAGGTGAAAGAGAGACCAAAATTTGTGATGAATAGCTTTCCATAGTCGATAAACAACTACGGATCAATGACGGATATGCAAGAGATGTCAATTGGAATTTCAAAAAGCACTAGTGACGAGTCGCGACAGAATTAGCGATGACATATGCAACAGTTTCGTCACTAAAAAAAATGCAGCTAAAATTGGCGCCTTGGATTAGGACAGTTTAGCAAGACTATAGTTTGTGACGGAAATTTTTTCCTCTTTGCTAATGTTGAGATTGTTTGGCGACGAATTTTCCGTCACTAACTTAGCATAGATGTTAGTATAAATAGCAACGAGCATATGTGCGTCACTAAATATTTGAAGGAAATGACAGTTTTTTCTTTCGCAACGGAATTATCCGTAGACAATTTTGAAGATTGAAGCGGTGCCATTTCTTCCTTAAAATGGCGCTTTTTTTTTATAAAAATAATGCCAAACATATATTGAGCTGGAATGCATGAAGATATTTCACCCGCTTGTTATAAGGTTTTAAGTGTGAATTATAGTAGTCTTGATATTTTTTTCTCTTTAATTATTGGAGAGTGAGTTAAGCCTAAAATTTTTTGTGAGGCTACAAATATTATCAGCTAGTTAATTAGAATTATATACTGAAATAATTTTATTCGTATTGAATAAGATTTTAAGGGCAATAAAGCACTCCATCAGTTTTAAACTATGTAACACGGATATGAATACAGGTACAGATAAGGATACCGACACAAGAAAACGAGATTTATAAAAAGTATAGGACACGGACATGTAAGAAAAATATGTAAATATTAAAAATATATGGATAAATTTATAAATAAATAAATAAATAAAATACAATTACAAGTTATTATTTTTATATGAGTTAAATAAAAACGACATACAATCAAATATATTGAGCAATGATCGGTGTCACACATAGATTTTAGATTTTCTAGAAGGAAAAAATATGTTTTTATCTTAAATAAATGTTTTTCTAATTTTTTAAAAATTACAAAATGTATCTAGAACGTTTCGTATTGGTGTCCGACGAGTGTCGGCGATAGAAACACGACATGCTATATAGTTGAAGCGTCCGTAATTCATAGATTTTAAAGTAGTTATATACTTGGAACTCCAATTCAAAATTAACTATGTATATAGTGGGCCACTTGTAGTATTCATATTTTTTTATTTTTCTAAATTATACAATATGTTTAGTCAATTGGATTGTAGACAATATTCATATTAATTCAGGCGAAAAGATATCTAATTTTGCTACTTTCGCGCTCTAAAATATAAATTTCTTGCGCGAATTTAGCTTATATTAATTTTGTTAGAGTTAAGTAATGAGAATAAGTGTATTTGTCAATATTAAGCATATAGTCATTTCATTAGTTAATTCAAAGAAAATGGTGCTGTTAGCAATAAAGAATCCAAATGCAGAAAAATCCAAAATCTATATGTTTTGTTTTCTGGACAGAATTTTCTGGTGTCTTTTTTGTTTACTTTATATTATTTAAGTATATGTCTACACTAATTAAGTTTACATCAATGGTCGGTGGCGGAAACAATAATAGATTTTTCTGTTTCTTTATTTGCTTCATAAATACTTTATATTATATTTTCAGTATATGCTTTATAAAATTAATTAAGTTTAATGAAAAATAATAGAGAAGGAAGGTATATACTATTATAACATTTAATTCCTAAATAAAGATCAACAGAGAGAAATGCAAAATTTCATTTTTCAGCAATCAAATATAATTTTACATTGGAATATATGTATCTCTCACATTTTATATTTAAAAAATCATATATAGAGACAAAAATTGACGAAGGCTATATATGTGCATATATATAGGAAAACAACTTTAATAGGTAGTAATGATGAATACGATATTATTCAACTTATTAATATGCGGTTTACATTGGTTGGGTTTAAGCTGAAACCAATATTCCACATTAATGGCAATTGTTGTATTGTATTCTCATGATTTTATGAATGATCTCAAAGGTCTGTTAGAACTGAACTATCAAACAGAGAAATTGGACACAAACCCATATATGTTTGAAGTGGTTAGGCTTTTTTGTCGTCTATTAACAAGTACTTTAGAATTTTGGTCATGGTAGCATATCATTATTTTTGGGATTTGGACGCAAATTCTGGTTTGGTATTGTGCTTTCAAATTTCATCTCGCAAAAGTTTCATTTCCTGAAACAAGACTAGTCAAAAATTATTTCCAGTAATCTATCTTCTTTTCTGGTTTTTCTTTTTCTCTTCTCTTTCATTCTTTTTTTTTCTTTTCTCTTCTTCCTATACTACCATTAACTTTATCTACCATTCAAACGACATCCAATCATCACTTAAGTGACATCGGTTTTTCCAAAATACAACTAGATTTACAAAATTTGAAAGGAGAAAACTGGGTGTCAGGGCTATCCTCCCATTTCTCCTAATTTTCGGTTTCCTTTTGCAATTTTGGACGCTAGAAATGGACTTAACGGGTCGAAAAACCTTGGACTTGACAGTTTGAGTTCTGGAAACCACAATTTGAGGATTGATCAAGAAAAAAAATTGGGTGTCGCGCTGTTTTCTCCGTGCTCCAATCTCCCGGCTTCCTTTCTCAAATATAACACCGGAAATAAACTTAGAGTATCGAAAAATAGTGGACTTAACAGTTTGAGCTCCGAAGACCACCATTTGATGAATGATCGAGAATAATTCCTTTATTCGTCATACATATAACCTACATATAATATTTTCTGTATAGATAAATTTTGTCTCATCTATTATAATTTGGTTATACATAGAATATACATTGATTATATGTATTATTAGATATAACCCTATATATAACAAAGATATAATACAGAGGTCTTATTATTATTATTATTATTATTATATTGAAGCAAAAGAATCACTTGAGTATGTCTAATAGTACTCTTTATTTTAAATAGTATTTTTGTTAAAATAAAGAGTATTTTTAAATATAAAGAATGAAAATTATTTATAAGTCCAAAAATTCTTGATATTTTTACTCTTAAAAGAAAAAAGTGAATTACTTTTATTATAAGGAAAGATAAAAGTCACACACTAATAGAAAAATAAAACGCACATGAAAAATGGTAATGCATTAATTTCAATTAGAGTAAAAAATGAAATTTGGCTTTCTAGATATAGAGAGTCAAAATTACTATTTACTCTAAATTTTAAAGGAATAATGTCTATTAGAAACTCTTTTTATAAAATGATATTATAAAATAAAGAATATAACGTAAATAAAGAACCAATTGGGATGCTCCAAGAGCTGAGGCCTCTCAC
>CATIWF010129806.1:0-33025 GCA_949630135.1 Balakata baccata
ATTATTTATTAGGACAGCAAAAGGACAGTGCTGAGACAGTAGCCTAATAATCCTCCATTGTGGATTTGTACTCGAGACTGCATGTGGTCTGCTCCCACTCCTGCCTTTTGGAACCGCACTAATCACTGTGTTAGAGACTATGCAATATGTACTTTGCTGAGCCCGTTTTTGGTCTTCCCTTTATCATTCGTAGGCTAGGCTTTAAGCACAACGCCCCTATTAGCCATCCAACCAAATTACCATTTATTAATTCTAACATGTGTTGGAATTCATATATTTAATTATAACGGAGGGAAAATTAATTTAATTTCACAGTGAAAAGTTGATAGTTCTGAAAAAGATTAAAACTAATTAATGGTTTGAAAATTGAGCTAGTTGCTTCTTTCACATTGTGGTTAGAAAAAATATTTTTTAGATTTTAAATTTTTTTTTTTACTTTGAAAACTGTTTTTCAAAACAGATAAATAAATATTTTTTTTAGAAATAATTTATAAAAAATTAATAATTAAATTTAAAAATTCAAAATATCCGAAGTCGCAGAATTAGAGGGGTAAAATAGAAAATTCCCGCAAGTAGGTGGTGATTCCGAAAGTGAGCCAAACTGGACTGGAGGGTGAAGAAGAAAGAGTCCACCTAGTGAAAGAGGAGAAAGTAATGTTGTTATGAATTGGAATCATGACAGGTGGAGTGGCGGCCACTTGCTATTAGCTGAAGACTAAGAGGTCTGTGCTTTTGGTTGGTGGGATGGAATAAGGGGGATATTATTATTATTATTATTATTATTATTAAATTTTCCTTTTTCTGGTCTACTGATTATTGTTATATTTTCGTTTTGATTTTTCCTCCACAATGCACGTGACTCCTCTCTTTTCTTGTGGGCTCTCTCCCACCACATCACACGTGCAACCCCTTTCCCACCTTAAGATTTTTCTCCATGGGACCTTTCCTCCTCCACTTTCTATAGGCCACACACATCTAACAAAAGAAAAAAAAAATCAGAAATTTCTTTGATTAATTAATGGAGATTATTGTCTATATCCTGTTTGATTCTAGTATTTCATAATTTTGTTTTCAAATTCTTTTTTGTCTTAGCAATCTATATAATAGGATATGTTCGTTAAGGAGGTAAAACTCCATTTCTGAAATTTTAAAAGTATTTTATATTTAATAATCAGGTTACCATTTTTTTTTTCACCCTTCAAAAATTGGAGTTGAATTTTTAGAATATATATATTAAAAATTTCTAAATAATTAATAAGAAAATTTCCAAATTCCTTAGCTACTTAAGAAGAACATCAATTACGGATGACAGATACGTGTTGATTACCAAATTCAATTTTTGTTTGAGCTTCAATGAAATTATATAGAGTTTGAATTACCAAATACGTTAGGAACAAAATTGGTGAGGAACTCTGTGACTACGTTATAGTTGGAGTTCAATTATTCTGCCTTTGAAAAGACAGGTTTACCTAATCTTTCCAATCTGTAATAGATGAAGCATTTTTTTTTTTATGCGAAACGACAAATGTCTTCCGTTTGCATATAATGGATTAAAATTAATTTTGTTCGTAGAGTATAAGACTTTAAAAATGATAAAATAATTCTACAGTGGGTTATTGTTGTTTAGCTTTTTGGAAAACATTAAGCTTGTTGGCATCCTATATATATATATATAATTCTCAATTAAATATTTCTTTTTTTTGTTTAAGCTGATAAGTGTCCAATCTCTTTGGAGCCTAGGCAACTATGTATGACCCACATCCGATCTTTTCATCCTTAGCCACTAACATATATACTTGATTAATTAAGTAATATATAAAATTTGTCATTATATTCTAATTAAACTTCCACCCTTTCTCTTCAACCCCTCATTTTCGTTAATTGGTCAAAAAAATAATGAAAATTAAGTTGAAATAATTAACCAGTTTTACTTTACCGAGTATATTCCATGAAATTTCCTAGAATGAAGAGTCTTCACCTAAGGCATTCAATTGGACTATTCCCTATCAAGGCAATCTCTAAACATTAAAAGGACTATTAATTTTATTTGTTTCAAAATTAGTTTTTACATTAAATTAATATCTCACTTTCAATTTATGGTTTTAGCTATCAAAATAGCTTTTTATCTTTCGGATATATTCATTAAAAGTAAAATGTTTTCTTTCAATTTTCATTCTAAATTAATTTAATTTAAAAATTGATATTTATAATTAAATTAATCATAGAAAAAGAATTTGAAAGCGAAATTTCACCTTGACTTTCAAAGACATGAAAAGGCCAAAACCTATCAAATTTATGCAGTGATGGCTTCACTAAAGTTGGCCTAAAATGTAGTCTCAGGTGACCATTTTCAGTTTCATGCATTAATCTTCTCAAGGGAAAGAGATAGAGAGAGACAGACATCTGAAACCCATCGTTTCAACCAGGAAGTTTTTCCGTGCACAACTTGTCTAGGATTATTACTTCCACTGATAATGATCTCCCTCTTCAATTTTTATTTTTATTATTATTATTATAATTAATAGTCACAAAATTTCACAATAAGATATCAAATATTTTTGGCTGAAAGCGCACAAGATTTTATATTTATACCGCCACATAAATTTTTTTCTTTTATCTTACCAAAAGTAATTTTTTAAAATTATATCAGCACCTAAAAAAGAAAAAGAAAGATACATATACAAAATAAAGAACGATAATAGAGAATAGAGATTCAATCTACTCCGCCACTAACTCGATCGTCTCCAATAACACAGGTGTGGTTGCTTACGATTTCCTTAGCTCATCTTTTCCAATTGAGCTTATTTAAATTTATAATCGTGTCATTTGTTTCTTATTGCAATTTATTTTTAGGGCTATTTCCTTTTTGTACTCAGTATCTTCTATTACTAATTTTTTATATGTTTTTACCTGAATTTTTGTTTGGATTGAGTTGCTTCTAGCTCGCTGATTTGCCTTTGCTTTGTACGCAATGCACGCAATAAAACGAGTTGAATTCTGAGACGATATATCTTTGGAATACTTTCGATATATTTTGTACATATTTTGGTTCAATTTTCATTAAAAGAAAAAGGAGAAGAATGAATCATTAAACAAGAAGAACAATCAAAACAGAATTCAATCAAAATTTAAACAATCACAAATTCTCAAATAATAAAACCTAAATATGAAAGTCACCCCAAAAATGTTTGCAAACAGTATATTTTTGGAATATCTTTAGTATACCTTGGACATATATTGATTCAATTTTCACAAAAAAAAAAAAGAATAAGAAGAATTAAATCATTGAAGAAAAAGAAGATAATTAAATATCTTGGGTATATAAAAGAAATATCTTGTGTATACCTTAGAAATTTTTTAGATATATTTTGGGAATTCCTTGAGAATTTTATAAGAGGAATTTTTTTGAGAATATCTTGAATATATCTTAACAATTCTTTTGGTATACCATTGGGATTGAGAATTATCTTAGAATACCTCGAATATATTTTAGGAACACATTGGGAATTCATTGAGAATTCCTTAGGAACACCTCGGGTATACCTTGTGAATGTATTGAAAATTTTGTGGGAATATTTCGGATTCCTGAGTATACCTTAGTTGAATTGCTTAAATAAAAAAAAAAAAAAAAGAAGAAGAACAAATTGATTAAAATGTTGGTGCCATATCTTGCAATTATATGCAGAAAAAAGAATGAATCAAAGAAAAAGCAATTTGATTAATCGCAACAAGATGACCAATTAAATAATGTTGGTGTGAATTTCATTTGCAGGACTACTGCTATTCACAAAGATTACCACTAATCGCAATAAGAAATCAATTAAAGGACTACCACAACCAAGAAGATGAAAATGAACTTCCGATGTAAGGTACCACTAATTGCAACAACCATCAAGAAAATATCACCATTAAGCCCTTGTTTGGGAGAGAAAAATAAGGGGGAGATGAAAATATGAAGGGAAAATGAGGGAGGATTTTCATTTTTCCTTGTCTGGGAAAAGAGGAAAAATATTGAAGGGAGGAAAAATAACTCTTATTTTCCTCTCTTTCCTTCTCTCCAAAATGGAGGAGATAAGGAGGAAAATTCCACTATTCAACATAAAATGACATTTTTATTATCTATGTATTTTCTTTTTTTCTGAAATAAAGGGCAAAATAGTAAATTTGTGATATTATTTTCTTTTTTTTCCCCTTTTATTTTACTTCTATCCAAACATAATAAAGGAAAATAACTTTTATTTTTCTTTCCATCCCTCCTTATTTTACTTCAATCTAAATACAAAGAGTAAAATAAAAGTTATTTTAACTTCTTATTTTTTTCTCTCATGACAAAGTTCCCAAACCGAGTGTAAAGGACATCACAACCAACATTACCAAATAGGCAAATTCAACCCTAATCGCATGTGTTAATAAGGAAGCTCCATCATCATAGACCAATGGAATAAGAAGAAAAATTCATTGGTGAGAGCAACCAAGTTGTCATCGTTTCAATTTTTAACAGCGAAATAATGGCAGCTCCAGCAGGTTTTATCCTTTCAACTTGAAGATGAAAACCTGAAGAGGAAAAGAGAATAAAAAAATAACAGTATCAAAAAAATAATTTTCGGTGTAAATAAAAAAAAGAAAAATAGAGGTAAAAATGAAAAGAAAAATTTAAGTAAACCGTGAAATTCCCTCAATATTTTTCATCCCAATTAAGAATTTTCTTGTCAATAAAATATTTATTATAATTAATTTCAATTTCTCTTTACTATCGATAGAGAGATAATGTATCAATTTTACTTTTAAAATTATTTTTGTATAACGATTAACTTATTCTAAAATCAACTTCTGAACATTTCAGGAAAGGAAGAATCGAATTCTTCGAAAATTAGACTGGTGTTTTATTAATGAAGAGCGGAATATCAAATGACCTAGTGCTACTTAGGGGCGAATTTATATGGGGAGCAAAGGGCACTTGACTATATATTATATATATTTTTTGTCTCCATATTACAATTTATTTTTGCCCCATCATAATTTTCATCATAATTTTTTTTTGAATTTATTAAAAATATATATTTTACTATTAAAAATTATTACATAAACAAAAATTTGTTTAACTTCTGGATTCGCCCCAGATGCTACTTGTATGGCTTTGCCTCTAGGTATCTCTGATCATTCTCCTCTCTTAGTCCAGCTGAATAACAGCTTGTGTACTAATAAAAGCCCCTTTCATTTCTACAATTTTTTGTGTGAGCATCCTCAATTGAGGAGATTGTTTCTTCTGTCTCGGATATGAAATTTCAGGGCTCAATTGCGTTTTCTCTCTATCAAAAATTGAAGCTTTTAAAGAAAGCACTCAAGAAATTTAATAGGGCTTAGTTCAACGATATTTCTCTAAAAGTTGCTACTTCTAGGCAACTTCTTGAAAACATGCAAAGTAACCTCCAACTAGATCCTTCTGATGCCATTTTCCAAGATGACGAAGGAGCTTGTCTGTCACACTTAAAGAAGTTTCACAGCAGGGAGGAGAGTTTTTATAAACAAAAATCCAGATGCCAATGGATTCAACTCGGTGAAAACAATACCAGTTACATTCATAATTTGGTGAAACAGAGGAAAGCCGGTAATTCTATTAGCAAACTCATCTTATCTTCTAGTGAAGAATGTACTGATCCTGAAGGTATTAAGCAGAAGATCCTCCACTTTTATTAGCACTCTAGGCTCCTCTATTTCGGGACAGGCTATGGATTTTCAAGAAGGCTAGTGCCTTGATTAGGTTGATTCTACCATTCTTTGTGCACATGTCAGTGATAATGAGATTGAAAAGGCTATATTCAGTATTGGCTTTGATAAAGCTCCTAGGCCAGACAATTTGAACAACTATTTCTACAAAAAGTGTTGGTCTATCGTTGGCTCTCATGTCTATAGCGCAGTTAAGGAATTTTTTTAGTCTGGTAAGCTGCTTAAATAGGCTAATTCTAATATTACTACACTTGTACGTAAAGTGCCTATTCCCAGCTCTCCTGGAGAATTTACACCAATTACTTTTTGTAATGTCTTCTATAAGTACATTTCAAAGATCCTTACTAATAGATTGGCAAACTTGTTCATCTAAACTAATGAGCCTTCATTCCTGTAAGGAGAATTTCTGACAATGTGCTTTTAGCCTATGAGTTTGTTCGTAATTACCACAGGAAAAAAATTAATATCTTATGCATTGAAAATTGATCTTCAAAAAGCTTATGATTCTTTGAGTTGGGATTTCATTGAGGAAATTCTATATGGGTTTCATTTTCCTGCTTGGTTCGTGAATTGGGTGATGGTTGGTATTAGATTTAGTATGTTTTCAATCCTTATTAATGGTAGTATTGAAGGTTTTTTTCACAGGAAAAAAGGTTTGAGACCAGGTGATATCATCTCACCTTTACCTTTTGAGCTTGCTATGGAGTATTTCTCTAAAGTTATGTAGAAATTGACTTATTCTAGCTTCAGCTACCACAAGGGTTGTAACGATATGAAACTCACCCAACTTTGTTTTGTTGATGACCACTTTATTTTTTGTCATGGAGATGTTCAGTTAATCAAGATTATTCAGTAGGCTCTTGCTCATTTAACGTTGGTTTTTGATCTCAAGCCCAATGCAACGAAGAGTTCTATTTTCTTTAATGGTGTTCTGCAAAGTGTGAGATAGGTAATACTCCAAAATTTGAATTTTGAAGAAGGTCAGCTACCTGTCAAATATTTGGGCCTTTCTCTTATTTCTACCAGACTCTCAAAGGCTCATTGAGATATTCTGATTAAAAAGATTACATTTAGACTATAATCTTAGTCTACTTGTTGCTTAACTTATGCAGGAAGATTATAGCTCATTAATGATGTTCTTTTCAGTATGACCTCCTATTGGTGTAGTATGTTTATTCTACCTAAGGCTATGATCAAGGGAGTGGAAGCCATTTGTAGAGATTTTCTTTGCAAAGGAGCTGGAACTGGTAGGAAAATGAGTCTTGTTGCTTGGGATAATTTCTGCTCCTCTAAGAAATCTGGTGGCTTAAATGTGAAGAACTTATTTTGTTGGAACCAAGCTGCGGTTACTAAGCATATTTGGGATTTGGTGTCTGATAAAAAAAACCATTTGGGCTACTTAGGTATCTCTAAATAAGCTAAAGATATTGTGTTTTTGGGGTATTTTAAAACCCTATGACTCAAGCTTGAGTTGGAGATGCTTACTGAAGTTGAGGCCTTTGATTAAGGGATTTTTTGTCTACACTTTAGGCAATGGCAACAGATTCTCCTTCTGCTCAGATCCTTGGGCTCACGGTATGTCTCTCTTGGACTGGTTCCCTAATGTCAATTTTAGTGATGCTAAGGTTTGTGACATTTACCATGATAGGACTTGGAGATTTTTCTAGTCCTTTAGACCAATATACTACTGCTGTATTGGAATATGTCCTAACAAACTTCCCTACCTTGGAAACTTGTGATGACTCTATCAAATGGAGATTGGAACATTCTGGTTCTTTCACCATTTCTAGTACTTACAATGTTTTACTACCCTCTAGATCTCCTATGTCATGGTATAGGCCGTTATGGTTCCCTCGACAAATTTCCAGATTTGTATTTGTCACTTGGTTGGCTTTGAAGGGTAGATTGCAAATAATAGACAGACTTTTCAAATGGCATTGCTGTGATTCTAACACTTGTGTGTTTTGTGATACTAAAGCTGAGACTATTTATCACTAATTCTCTGATTGTACTTTCTCTAAGCAAGTTTGAAGATTGATCTTATCAGCCTGTGGTATTAATAGACATATTCTATCATGGAGACGTGAGGTTAATTGGTTTTCCGGGAAAGTTTTAGAGAAAACTTTGATTAATCTTATCAGAAGGCTGGCTTTTAATGTTGCAGTCTATCATATATGGAGAGCCAAAAATGAAGTGTAACCTAGTCTTATGTTGACTGTACATAGAATTAGAGAGGCTATCTTGTTTAAATTTATGTATAGACACAATACACTTCATATCAATAGGGTTTCTTATATTCTTGCTAACTAGCAAACTATTGTTGCTAGCTAGTTAGGTGTTCTTGCTGTGTCATGGCTTTGATGTATTGTATATTTTGTTTTCTTTTAATAAAATTCATTTTGGTTTGACAAAAAAAAAAAACTTTTGAACATTTCATGTACAAAAATAGGTTTTTTTTTTAAATTTTTTTCTTAAAAAATTCTTACTTACAATAAATTTCTGTTGTAACCTCACAGTAAATTGGGTAAAGCTAAAAAAAAATAATTATTCAAAATAAATTGTGACAAAATAATCAAAATTAAAATTTTAAAACAAATTGCGTATCCTTTTATTAAAAATAAAAAATTTGAGGGCAAGTCCACGGAAGGTATAGGGTAGGCGACTGCAACTTTGGCGTTGACTTTTAATAGTTTATTTTGTTGTCAAAGTAAATTCCATTCAATAATAATTGCAGATACTTCAATTCGGATACCAATTATGAACAAATCATATTATAGTAAAATGTAAAAGATTTTGAATTTAATATTTGGTCTCTATAAAATATATTAAAAAAATAAATTCCTTTCTTTTTTATATTCATATTTATTTTGCAATTTTTACAAGTTTGAGAAGTTTTTTTAAGCCGGCAAGAGGTTACCATTGTCACATTTCCGAACCAAAAAATTTTCAAAGGGTAGCTACTAAGAGAATATTCAACAATATTTTTTTTTAAAACACATCTTTAATAAAATAAATAGTATTTTAGAATATATAAAATAAATTTTTTTTTACAAGTTCAATGGACTCTTTATTTTCTATTCTTTATTTTTCTTAATCATATAAAAATTAATATTTATAAAAAAAGTAATTATGAAAAAATAAAAAAAAGTATTTTAAAGAAATATACCAATAAAAAAAACAAGCATTAAAATTTGAGATACATAGAGATAAGTTCATTCTCTTCTATTAGAGACTTTTTTTTTTATAGAATAACTCTTCAAAATAAATAGTATAACATAAATAAAAAGTTCATTAAAAATACTCTAAGTGAGTGATAAGCAATTAATATAATATTGGTTAGATGATAAATTTTGTTAATAAAATAAATTAATGATGTGGCAGTGAACTATTTCCATGATATATAGTCTTTTAATCTTTTTATATGCGTTTTTTCAACAAAGTGTGGTATGACTTTTTCTTGTTTGGTATTGTGTTAAAAAAAATATTTTTCTTAAAAAAATTTGTATTTTTAATTTTTTTTATTTTTAAAAATTACTTTTGGTATAAGTAAATAAATAAATATTTTTTCAAAAAATAGATTTAAAAAAAGCAATTTATAAAAAATTTAAAAAATCAATCAATTAAATCCAAAAAAATCAAAATTTACTTTTAGACTCTCAACAACAATCATAAACAGTTTTCTGTATGTGTCATGAGTTATTAATTAGTTTGTCTTTAGAACAATGAATCTCAAACCAAATAAGTCATGTGCAAGTTGGTGGACTAGTTAACTTAAACCACAATAATTAAAAATTATTAATGGACCTCCATCAAATAATAATATTTATATATCAATTAAGGGATAATTTAATAAATTTTTTTATTAATTAGTAAGAATATTAAAATTGGATGGACTTAAATTATTAAATTTATCATTGTTTTAAAAAGATTTAATTAAGTTAATTTGAAAATTAGTTGATACTCTCTTTAACAATTTTCGTCCTCGTTATTTACCAATATTGATTGGAGTTTAACATTTCTAAGGTAGATGCAAAACAATGGCTATCTATCCCCTACCGCCGTGTAGTCTGGAGCAAAGTAAACCACGTAATGAACCAAAATAATAATAATTTTCAATAGTTTTTTTTCTCAACTCAAAAGTACGAATCGTTCACCACTTGGTGACTTCGAATTATATTATATTTTGACTAATGAGCGACAAGTTTGAAAGTTGGCACAAAAAGCGGAAGGACTGTTTGTAGTTAGTTGGAGGTATGGAGAATCTGAAGGTTTGGTAGTAATCTAATTAAAAGAAACGCCTGCTTGGTGGGTATATTGTTAGGTTGAGAGACTGATCGAACACTACCTTAATTTCATTGATTATTTCCAAAAGTGTGGTCCAAGGCCACAATTCCAACTTTAATTTGAGTTTTAATATTTATTTATTCGGTTCATAATTTTATTCCTACATCAAACTAATTACATATATAAGATAAATTATTTTGTATTTTAACTATATATGTAGTATACTATAATTTAAAAGCTCCATATTAATCTGATCTGGACAGATTCATTAAGTAGGTAAAATATTTTCTCTTAAATTTTAAAAGTACTTCATTTCTAAAATTTTTGAATTTTGTCATTTTATAGCTTACTCCATATTTAATTTATTAATATTAATTTTTTTATTAACGTGTTTTGTACGTAATTATTAAATATTAAATTCATCATTAATTATTATTTAATTTTTAAATATTTTCTTATTAATTTGTTTCGTCTTATTATAATATTTTATTTATCATAAATTATATAAATACATATTTATTTCAAATTCTATTAAATTAATAATTTACTTATTATTAAGAGTTATAAATAAAATTGTTTTGTTTTATTCACTTTATAGTTATGGCATAAGGCTTATTCATACTTCGTGTTGATGTATTAGTTTTTTAGATGGGGTTTTTTTTTTTTGATTAATTACTCAAGATTGTTCTTTTCCTTAATCTTAAAAATATAATGGCTTATAAAAAAAATCAAAAGCCATATATAAAATAAAAATAGTAATTATTTTACAATCATTTTATATGTCATTTCTATTTTCAATCATCCATGGTTTTTAATAATTGAATTTATTATTATTAAATAAATAATAATAATAATTTTATCTAGCAAATTAATTTTAGTTACTTTTAATTATCATATAATTAAGTCACACTTAATTTAAATACTAATAATTGTTAATTATATTTTATTTTTATATCATACTATATATAAAAAATCATGATAAATTATTTCACCCATTAATTATTTTGCCCATTACAATTGTCTTTCTAATATTTTTTTATTAATTTTTTTCTTTTTAATATTAATTATCTATTTTTTATAAATAAAACATAATTAATTGGGTATAATAGAATTAAAATTCTAATTAATAAATTATATATATATATATATAATGATATAATCCAAGAAAATTCCCAATAATTTCTAGGAAGGTTACAGTTACACTACATAATTGTGGATCTTCATCCACATATCTTTTGTTGAGTCCAGACAGAACAAGAGCATCTCCAGTTGTAACTCATTCTCTCTCTCTCTTCAAAAAAATAATTGTCAGTTTGATTTTTTTTTTATTTATTTATTTTTTTTTTGAAGCTTCCATATTCAGAAAAATATTTGTCTGGTCTGCAACAACTAATTAATTAAAAACACAGGCTGGCACCGAATGCTTGTGCATGCATTCATTACAATATCAGTCTCCATCTTCATCATCACCATATCTTAACCACTTCAATCCCTCTCTATCTCTTTATCTCTCATCCTCCATTGTTGTTCAAATAGACTGGACTTAATTATCAGGTCGAACTGACCCATCAAATCGGAAAAAAAAAAATATCAAGAACAGCATGCTTATATATATATATATATATATATATATATATATATAAACTACTCACCAATGCAAATGGACTTATATATTAATAATCGTCTATACTGCAAAATTTTCTAAATTTATTGATATTTAATTATATTCAGAAATTTAAAGATTTGATTGAATTCGAGTGAAGCGAATCGAACCAAGATCGTATGACTAATGCAAATCGTGTCTAATTTCGAAAATATTGCTGTCTTTCCTCGGAGGAACCTTCTTTAGGACAAATTTGGTCCCCATGCTAAGACTAAGTAACCCAGTTCCGTACATCATATATATATATATATATAGGATACTATTTTCATGAATTTTTTTAAGAAAAGATCTGAGATCTAATTCGTTATAATATATCTTAATTATTTTCTATAAAAACCTAAAGCTAGTGATCATAGGCTCCTATTGTCATCTCTCGAATCCGATTCTTGTTTCTCTGATTAATCCACAAGAAAAACAAAATTATGGCACTCCCTAACTTCAATGCTTTCAAAGAACTACACAACTCCGCCAATGATCTCCTGCACTCGCCGGGAATTCAAGAAGTTCTCGGCGGCGAGAAGCATGAAAAGTGGGTTTGTCAAGTCTCTGAGGCATCCTTAAAAATGTTAGACGTGTGTGGCATTTGCAAAAGAACATCTTTTAGACCTAAAATTCACTTTACGCAGAAAAATGTTCAATCAGCCAAATATAAACGCCAAGATTTCTGCCTATAATCACTATAGAAATAAGCTAAAGAAAGAGACCCACAAATGGCTGCGGTCGCTGAAAGCAATGGCCACCATGGCCGTGACTTCAGATATCTCAGCTGTAGATCACAAGCTTGTGGTTGTAGCAGAAGTAATAAGAGAAGTGAGAGTGATGACAATCTCCATTGTCGAATCTTTATTGTCTCTGATTTCTATACCATGGCTGGATCAGAAATCGAATAAACAGTCTTTGAAGTCAAAGTTGTTTAGATCATCAAGAAGCCAAAGCCTGTATGAATTTTGTGACGAAACGGCGCTTCAGAGTGCAAATAAGAGACTGGAGGCAGTGGAGATCGCCATTGAAGAACTTGAAGTGGAACTAGAGTGTATGTTTAGGCGTTTGATCCAAACTAGGGTATCACTTCTAAATATACTTACCAATTAAATGTAATCTTAATGTTTTATGGGATTACTTTTAATTTCCATAGCTAACCGCTTACCCCTCAAAGGAAATTGTTGTATCTATTTTTAACTCAATTTATTGTGTTTAATATTTATTATTTCTAATTAATGAACCTTTTTTTTTTTTAAATAAAGAATCCGATTGCTAATTTGAACTTGAGATCTCACAATTTTATTTAGCAAACTCATATTATTATTATTTTTAATTATTGCATATATAAGCAGGAAGATAATTACCTTCGGTATAAGTTGGTTTTACAAGTTTAGGCATAGCAATTTTTTTTTTTTGAAAAATATCACTTTTTTTTTATTCATTGACTTTTCATTCAGCTGATTTTCTTCATAATGAGATTGCTCTTAAAAATTGAGTGGACAAAGAAGGTTCTAGTAATCCTCATTTAATCGTACTTTCGTTAGATAGGGCTTTATTTAATAGCAAAAGAAATGGCGTCGTTTGGCATAAGATTTCCTACGGACTGTTTTCTGTCACTAAAACTAGCAAGATAACAAAGGTCGCAAAATTTCCACCGCTAAAAACTATGACAAGAACATAAAAGTTATCGCTAATATTTAGCGACGGATTTTCTGCCGTTAAAGACGAAATTTGGCTGTCGATATTTTGTTCACTCTAAAGTGTCCGTTGCTAATTTCATCGCTAATCCATTCTAAATGCTTTTTAATATTTTAGTCGCTGATCCGTCACTAATACGAGAAGGGTTCAGGTATGTAACTATTTTCACCATTCTTTTGTGGTTGCTACTTGTGCATGTGCTTGATGGTATTAATCTAACAATAAGCGTACATCCTTGTCCGCCAGTTTCCCCTAATTGAGCATTCAACTCGTCAAAAACTATTTCTCCTACCATCCTACAGCAATGTTTCAGGGTACGTAGACAACAAAACAAACAAAGAGTAGTGCTACGTCTGCGTTTTAGGACATATAAAGGCAATTTGGATCTTTAACTTTCAATTTGTCAACACAATGCAATGTAAATACAGACATGCCAGCCCATAATCATTAAAAATTAAGATAAAAATTGTTTGGGCGGTGACATATATATATATATATATATAAATCTACTACTCGTTTGCTTCATATTCGTCTTCGATCATAATATATCTAGCACTAATCTATTAAGCAAGTACAACCATGCTGGAAGCATGAATCCTTATTTTAAACTATATATATTGTCTCCCCAGCAAGAAGAGGACCTCCATTCTTGTCTGAATTTAGAATAATTAATATTAATAGTCAACAAGACAAGAAATGAACCATCTTAGTAAGATCCACCTGTCTTCCTCAAGCCAACCACCAGTTACATATTCTCATTTCTACTCTTTGGACCTTCTATACAATAGTAATTATAGACTCATTAAGCTGTTCATTGAATAGTAATTAACCATTAAAGATTGGTTAATTGTTAACTGATTAACTGGTTCTAAAAAATTTAAATTGAAAATGAAAATGAAAATGAGTAGTTAGATTAATCGAATTTTTGAATTTTTTTTTTTTTTTGGGTGCATTCCACCAATCAACATTGACTGCCTGGTCCACCTATACTGGTATTATTTTTGCGATCAGGCCTTAGAGTTCGGCTCAAGGCATTTGTTGCTTAAAGAAATGAAGCCCAGACAAAAGTGTGCCCCCAGCCCAAGCCTAATTTGTTCACAGCCTCATCCACAGAAACCTATTCACCGAAAATGGGATTCAATAATTGCTTAGAGCATCTCCAGTCCACTGCAAATTAGTGTAAAACCGTGAATGAAATAAAAATGGTGTAGCTTCAACCGGACACCATTTTAGCGTCAAAACTGGCGTCAGGTACAGTATCACGCCATATTTGATGCAGTGCCTACGCCATTTCTCTTTTGCAATTTTTTTTTATTTTTATTTTTTTGTACAAGAAAGAAGATGAAGAAAAAGGGAGGAGAAGAGAAGGAACAGAGGAAAAAGAGGAATAGAATTGGCACATGGCTGTAGGCACTGAAAAAGATGGGAGAAGAAATAACACAGGGTTATATAGTATTTTCTTTTATTTTTTAATGTCAAATTTTATTTTGGTCCTTTAAATTAGAATTGATTTTCATTTTTGTAATATTTATTAAATATTATAAAATAAAGATTTGAGTTTATAAAATAAAGTATAAAAATAAATAAATAAATACAGATATATAATAATTTTTTGGTAGAAAAAATGATATTTTAGATTGGAATAAATTTACTATAGATACATCATTTTAGTATAAAATTTACACCAAAGTGTTTTGAATTAGAAATAACCTTTATCTCCATTTCCTCTTTCTGAGACACATCAGTTAATTACCCCTTTTTTCTTTTTTTTTACTTCAATGCTATTGAATATTTGTAAGTTAATTACTTCTGTTGAATAAAATTTTGCTAGAGTGGTTGATTTGCGATAATCAATTAGTTCTCAGTTCAAAAAAAAAAAAAAATCTCAAAGTAATTAATAGGTAGTTTTCAATTTGCACTATTCTACCCAAATCATTATTAAACACATTTTCTTTTTCTTAAAATTAAATCTTTACCGTGAATTTCTATTGCAGAATAAGATTAGAATAAGGATATCCTATCCCTGAAAGAGTAGTCTTAGAGCATATCTAACAATATTTTTTTATTTTAAAGAGCATCTTTAAGCATTTTTAAATAGAGTAAAAAAATGTTTTTTTCTATATATCATACTCTTCATTTTACTTCATCCCATATAATTAATATTTATCAAAAAAATAAATAAATATTTAAAAAAAAAAAAAAGAGAACATACATAAAAAAATTGGGATGTATTAATTACAATTAGAATAAAGTAAAATTTGGCTCTCTAAATGTATAGACCCACATTCACTCTCTTAGAGCATCTCCAACAATATTCTCTATCTTATTCTCTGTTATATTATAAAAAATTAAATCCCTATTTGAGTTTTTTTTTTTTAAATTGTATGAACTCCAACAATACTCCTTATCTCACTCCCTATTTTAATTTTTTTTATTAATAAAACTATCTAGAAAAAAAAATAAAGAGAGAGAGTAAGAGACAAAAAAGAAGAAAAGAGAGATAAAAGAACAAAAAAGATAAACAATAAATTATTATTTAGAAACTTCCAGTGACTCTTAAATTTGAGGAGGGATAATGTAAATTTCAGAAAGTGAGATAGGTAAGGAAAAAAATAGACATAAAACTTCCTAAATTTAAGTAAGGAAGGAAATAGAGAGACTATTGGGAATGCTCTAAAGACCTTTTTTATGAATGACTCTTTAAAATAAAGAGCATTGCCAAACTAAAGAGTCCATTAAAGATGTTCTTGCTCTTCGCATATACAGAGTATTACCTTTGCTTTTCTACCGATTCCATGCAGTCACACGACAATAAATATTGAACAAATTTCTGGAAGGAAAGAACGATTCAATGGTTAATACAAACAGGAATAAACAAACATCAGCTTATTCATCTTGAGTTCTATAATCATTTCCAGATAAAATTAGAAATGCAGTAGCACCAAAGTACACACTGAAAACCAAATCCCTAAATTGTGTTTCTGGCATTATGCTCACTCACAGCAATATCTTGTGACGACCACTTATTTATAAAGAAAAAACTAACACTGCCATCCAGTTTACCTTTGGCACCTATGACCAAACAGCAAAAACATTTATGCCTTTTTCTTTGGCTCTTCCGTGCAACTAGGGAATTGATGAACTTTGGGCATGGTTCATCATCTGCAAGCACAAAGATAAAGGCATGATTTTGTCTTAATATGACATAGTTTCAGCAGTCCATAAGAATAGTTTTCTCCTTTAATCAATATGTGTGAAAAACTAATCCACTTTATCTGAAAGAATATATAAGAAGCCCAAACACCTCATTGAATCTCGCCAAAAAGTGCAGAATTTTCCTATCTAAATATCAACTGAGTTTTCGAAGAGAAGTTCTATGACGAAAATAAATCCAGACACAAAAATTAAAATCCACTTCACAATGAAAAATGTTTAAAGCAACTCTTATTGCTCCAGACAACTTAAACATTTACCATTTATACCATATATATGTAACCTGATGATACATATACAACAGACAGAAGTATAACTGAAGACCTAACTAATTCATTTAACTTAATTCAGGTTACACCAAACTTACATCTATAAGGGCCAGCTCAATAATATACTATGTCATATCAGCAATACCAAGAAAAAGTACCTAGTGCCCATGCCCGTGGTCATCATGGCCCTCCCAAGGATGCCGCCAACCCTAGAATATAGAGCATGTGAACAATAAATAAAAGGCAAATCAATTATTAAAAGGCTCAAGTATAAAATCAATTCTCACCAACACTACAGGTCCATCTTGGTTAGCCCTGTATAGGACCCAGAACCTGATACAAAAAATTATAGCTTCATTAAGAGAAATCTGGCAGGTGTTAAAAAGATGCAATATTAACAAGAAGCCTTACAGAAGGAGTAGAGAAATAAGCTAGTGTATTGGACAGCTAATGGTAAAAACTTTCTGGAAAGGCAGTGAAGAGTGGCTATGGTTTCAAGACTTTATTGGGTGATGCGAGAATGAAATTTGACTGCATTTCAAAATGCAACATTTAACAGAGATGTGTTAGGATGAATTTCCTTTTAGTGTGAAGTATAGATTTATGTATATCTGGAATGGTAAAAACTCTAGTAGACAGTATATACAATTGGTGCGTTTGGGATTGAGATAGCATCAAATGGGGAGCTATAGTTGTATATCTGTTCCATTGATTTGTTGGCAATGAAATTTAGTTTGGCATGCAAGAAAGAAATTAGGCATATCGCTGGAAGCACTAAAAGTATTAGTTTATATTCTTTCTTTTCTATTTTTTTCTCCAATTTCCAAATGTAATAGAGTTAAAATTTACTGATTTAGCTAAATGCTCAGACAAAGAGAATGAAGAACTTTCGAAACAGCTTTTCAATAGACCCTCATTTTACACAGATGATAAGTGAAACCCTAAACACGAATCTCTTCTTTATACACCTGATACAAGTGTAGCAATAGAGAAAATTAATTAACAAAAGAAGCTCTGCAGACTTAAGGAGAAAAAACAAGCGGATGGTAAGATAATAAACCATAATCGAATAAGAAATAACTTAGATTGAGGGTTAAAGAAACAAATTGAAGCATGCTTTCGAGATCTAGGGTTGGAGAGAGACAGATAGATAATGAGAACTCACCACATGACCGCACAAAGGCCCTTTCCGGTGACTTTATGCCATCGTTTTGGCTTATGCAAAGTCACGCCTTTGTAATTGTAACTCTCCCCATGTCCTCCTGCCATATCTCTCACTGTCCCTTCGTTCTCTCAGCGGTAAGCCCCAATTCAGAGCTTATCGATTGGCAACTAAGGTCAGCTATTGCAGCATGCACTAATTACTCTGCGCGACGCACCTGATCCCATCATTGCTTTGATCAAAACTTCAAGCCTGACCAAATTAAACAGCCCAACTGGACCGATAATGGACCACGATTTTCTTCTAATATGGGCCTTTGGCTTACCAGCATCGTCGTTACTTGGGCATGACCGCGCTTTGCAGTCTGCACGTTCTTCTTGCCATCAAAAGTCAGCATGTCTTCCACGTGCTAAACTGGAGCACGGCAAAAGATTTGCCTTTTTTCGTATTAATTGATGGGCAAATCACAACCACCCATCTTTCACAATCTAACGGGCAATATTTCCCCAAAATATATTTCTGACTAGGTCAAACTATATGGCAACTTCCAGTTCTTGCTGTTCTCCGTCCCTATATATATATATATATATATATGTCAGCTTGGACTTGAGCGGATAACCTTTTTCACAGAGGGAAGCGCTGCCGCCAGTCTTGACACTGGAAAAGTAAGATGGCACAGAGTAGCAGCTCGGCTATCGACCAAGGAAGCGGATTTTGCAGATCTAATTTTGTCTTCTACAGCAAACGCATGCCCGTTCCACTTCCACGAAATAATTCCATAGACATCACCACCTTTATCTCATCCCAGCCTCATAATGGTACGATTGCTTTCATCGACGCCGCCACCGGCCGCCACCTCACCTTCGCCGAGTTATGGAGAGCCGTCGATTCTGTCGCTGCTTGTCTTTCTGATATGGGAGTCCGCAAGGGCCATGTAGTCCTTCTTCTTTCCCCCAATTCCATCTTCTTCCCCGTTGTTTGTCTCTCTGTTATGTCCCTGGGAGCCATCATCACCACAACCAACCCTCTCAACACTCCGCGTGAAATAGCCAAGCAAATCGCTGACTCCAAACCCTTATTCGCTTTCACTACTACTCAACTCGTTACCAAAATCACCGAGTTGAATGCTGATCTCCCTATCATCCTCTTAAACGACCAGAGTGAGAATTCCAGCTCAAAAGCACAAGCTAAAATCGTGGCAACTTTAGACGAGATGATGAGGAAGAAGCCGAGTGAGTACCGAATCAGGGAACGAATCAACGCGGACGACACGGCCACTCTGCTTTACTCGTCCGGCACTACCGGAGCAAGCAAGGGAGTGGTTTCCTCCCATCGGAACTTAATCGCGATGGTTCAAACAATCGTCGAACGTTTCAACGAAGACATAGAGCATAAATTCATCTGCACCGTCCCTATGTTTCACATATACGGTCTAGCAGCGTTTGCTACTGGACTACTTGCGTCGGGATCAACGGTCATAGTGCTCTCCAAATTCGAGATTCACGAGATGCTATCCGCTATTGAGAGTTATCGTGCAACGTATCTCCCACTGGTGCCACCTATACTTGTGCCGATGATCAACGGCGCTGATAAGATAAAGTCCAAGTATGATTTAAGTTCTCTAAACACAGTCTTGTCTGGAGGGGCCCCACTCAGCAAGGAGGTGATAGAAGGGTTCGTGGAGAAATATCCGAGGGTCAGAATTCTTCAGGGGTACGGGTTGACTGAATCCACTGCGATTGGTGCATCAACAGACACACTGGAGGAGAGTAGAAGGTACGGTACGGCGGGGCTGCTATCGCCCTGCATGGAGGCGAAAATTGTGGACCCGGAGACCGGAAAACCTTTGACGGTGAACCAGACCGGTGAGCTTTGGCTTCGAGGTCCCTCCGTCATGAAAGGTAACTTTTTCTTTTTTGTTTCTATTTGTCGTTTCGCTATAAATATATTTGCTAGTGGGTTTGTTTTGCATAAAGTGGGATTAACATGACGTCTAATCTTTGTATTTTATTGCCCACATGAGATTGTCGTATATTATCAATCCAAGTAAATATATTAATATATTTATAATAATATTTAGATTGGTCCCTAATGACATTGGCGTAGATGAATATTTTTCGTCTAAATATGTTAGTTATCGATGATAAATCTTTTACTATATTGACTAGGAATTTCTTTTATCAAATAATATTTATATTTCTAGTTATAAAAGAAGTTAATTATAATTTGACATAGGAAAAAAAAAAAAAAAAGCTTTTAGCTTCAAACATGAAATTGGTTTGGTGTTGTAGGTGTTGTAGGTGTTGATTGCTTTGCTAGCTTCTTAACTATCATGTTCTCACTTCTCACCAATGACTGGGATGTAGATTCTAACTCTCTAATATGGTATCTAAGTTTGGAAAAATTATTGCGTGGACCAAGTCTATGTAGACTAAACTAACAAGAGATTGTCATGTAAGTTATTTTGTCTATGTGACACACTCTTATATTGAGTATATGCAAGAATTTTCTGTAAGTTTGGTTCAGCGTATGTCTTCCAACGTTATACCCTTTTCCCTCTAGTTTCTAGTCAAGGAGCCTCATTTCAAATCATTCTTTTACTTTGGTATTGGAAAGAGCTATTGCTTCTATACATTATTTGGTGCCTTGCCAACATATTATTAGCTCAATTTGCCTTCAAAGTAAACGCTTTGGGGCTACTGTGAATAATGACAAGACAGATCTTCAAATAACAGCCTTTATTAGCTTATGATATAGTCAACATATTATGCACAAGTAATGTTTTATGACATAATCGGATAGGTTGATTTTGTAGGTTACTTCAGTAATCCCGAAGCTACATCATCAACTCTTGATTCCGAGGGATGGTTAAGAACTGGAGACCTTTGCTATATTGACAATGATGGCTATATTTTTGTGGTTGATCGGTTGAAAGAGCTTATTAAATACAAGGGATATCAGGTGGATACATAGTGCATTGAGTGCTTACTTTAATTTTGGCCTTCTTTAAGTAATCACTTTGCTTTAACTTTTAATAATGTACAAAATTTTATGTTGAATTTACTCTTTGCTGTTCTTGTATACCTGGGTTCTATTCGAAAAGAACCTATTAAATCCTGGGAAGTTTTCACATTCTTTAAAAGTTGTGGGCGAAATGATCCTTGATGACCTCTTTATATCCTCCTTGTTTTTGTCATATTTTCCGACAGAAATAACTCTTACTTTCAAAGACAGCTGCTACTATAGCAGATTGTCTGAAGGAGACTACAGATGTAATGGAAATGCTCTCTTATATGTATTCTTTCTTCACTTGTCAGGTCCCTCCAGCAGAACTAGAGGCCTTGTTACTTACTCATGTGGAGATTTCTGATGCTGCTGTAATTCCGTAAGAATTCTTCTTCCATTTTGTATAATGGAGCTTGGAAACATGATTTGTGGCGGATTGTTTTTCCATAATCGAAATCTCATCTCATTATGCCTTGCAGGGAAATTTAATCTCTGGGAAAAACGGTTTAGTGTCTGTTTATTCTTATTTTCATTTGCAACAACACTGTCTCAATGTAATGCTATCTCAGGTTTCCTGACAAGGAGGCTGGGCAGATTCCCATGGCATATGTGGTAAGAAAGGCTGGGAGTAATTTATCTGAGGGTGATATCATGGATTTCATCGCAAGACAGGTTAATCTAAACTCTGAAGCATCAACGTCATAAATTATCAGAATGTTCTACGACATACTGTTTTAATTCAATTGAACTCTGATCACCTTTCTCATGAGCTGCTATATATGCAGGTGGCCCCATACAAGAGAATCCGAAGAGTCACATTTATTTCTGTCATACCCAAGAATCCATCCGGCAAGATTCTAAGGAAGGA
This sequence comes from Balakata baccata, assembly GCA_949630135.1. NCBI lineage: Eukaryota > Viridiplantae > Streptophyta > Magnoliopsida > Malpighiales > Euphorbiaceae > Balakata > Balakata baccata. The sequence goes on from CATIWF010129806.1 coordinate 21,873, forward strand.
TCTGATAAAGCTAGCAACCTCTAAACTTTAAAGGGTTTGTGCTTGTGCAATAATTATGCATATTTTCAATAATATGAATATACTCTCAAACATTAAACGATTATGTTCTCCATGTCTAGCATCATTTTTGAGCCATAGAACAGCTTCTTAGCTTTGTTTAAATTTTTATCTTAAACCCATTTCTCTTTTCTGTAAACATTTATGTTACCTGTTATCTTGTATGAGATGTGGAGATGCAAACGTTGAAAGACAAAAACTAGATGAATTGTTAATTGTAAAAGTATGTGAAAATTGAATACTAGATTCACTCTCATTTTCAAAATACAAGAGAGCAAGGCTGAGCACTTACAATCTTGACACTAAAAGAAGGAAGAAGAGGAAAGAAGAGAAGATATTGAAATGCCTTCACAGCTATTCATGGAAATGAAATCACTGTTCGCTTCTGCACAAGGATTCTTCCTTACAAGAGTGGAAATGTACTCCATGAATTCTTCCTCACAAGGAACTTGTAGTGGTCCATGAGTTGTAGTTCCAAATTCTTCTTCAGCCATTTCTAGCAGAACCCTGAAGATGGGATGATTCAAATAGTATACAGGCACAAAGAATTTCGTGCCTTCTTTAGTGTAAACTGCAAAGTGACCTTTCTTTCTCCTGTTCCATTTCTGTAGTAGCTCGCTTAGTATCTTAGAAGTCTTCATGTACCAAGTAAAATCCTGGATTTTATTTCTTTTCAGTGTTATTCGAAGAAGTGAGTTTTTGACAGTCTAGATTGATGGGGTTCTTATTGATGGAATATATGTTTTGGCTACTTATGATTTTTATCGACAGTAGTGGATTGATTTATTAAAAAAACAAACACAAAACAAAAGTATGGAGAGGATGGGATTCCTGTGATTTATGATAATGTTGGGGACCTAAACTTTAACTGACACAGAGAGGTGGAAAAGCCATCTCTCTTAAATATGCGGCGGGAAGTGTTTGGAATTATTATTTATATTGACTGATTTTTTTTTTTATAAATTAAAATTTTAAATCTGCTAAAAAATATGAAATTTTTTCGAAATTTTTTTTTCTAACTGTAATGATAAGCCGCCTACAAGTGATAAAGTGATAGAAGATCTATGGACATCGTTGCATTAGGTAAATAATGATTGAAAAATTTGAGATAATAATATAGTATACATATGGTAAGGGGAAAATGTAATGGGGGTAAAGCTCTAAATTTGCAAGACAAAAACTTATAACTCTCATGGCATCTCTACCGTGTAACTCTAAATTTGAAGCAATTTTCAATTTAAAATCTATTTATTTTATTACCGAATGTTATTTTATTTCCAATCCATTCACTTTAAATCTTTCTACAAAAAGAATATTCTTTAAAGTATTTTATTTTATTTTTTTCTAATTTAATTATCAACTTTTAAATTAATTTTCTTTCTATAATTAATATCGATAATTGTTTTTTAATTTCAAATTAAATATTTAACAATTATTAATTTAACAAAATAATTATTTGTTAATTTGATAAAAAATATTTTTATTATATAATTTAATTAAAAATTAAAAAATTATTTTATTATGAAATTTAATGAAACATTAAAGTTAATTTATTATATAATTTTTTTATTAAAATACAAAAATTTTATATCAACTCATCTAATTTTTTTATATATTCCAAAACTTAATTTAGTACAAAAGAAAGGGGCAACTTCATTTTAAAACACACAAGATTTTCTTTCAAATTGAATCAATATGAGAGATTTCGGACTTCAACAAAGATATAATCCCGTAAAAATTTACAGATTTTGAAATAAGAACATTTAATATTATGAAGTTAAATTCATAATTTTTAAGGTTTTATTCCCTTCCCCCTCAAGTATGCCATGAACAAGAAACAAAATAACTTTCCGAAAAGTTACAAAATGTGCCAGAATTAAATCTTGCAAGAGCTAGCTAGTTACCATCGCATTGATCGGACTATAAAAATTAGATAACAAAACAAATATATAATATATAAATATAATAATACATAGCAAATGAATAAATATATTATTTATTATTATAAATATATATGTAATACAAATATTTAGATACAACGTCCTAATAAAGTTATTTATAATACATTGTTAAAGTTATACAGAACACATAAAATTGAAAAATTAAAAATAGAATTTACTCTTAACTGTTTATTAACCTGCATTAATATTAAGAAATTAATATCAATTAATGTAATATATATATATATATTATAATTTATATTTTTTTCTTTTTACCTTTTAACAAAAAGAGATTTAAAGTTAATTAACTTTTTCTTTACTTAGTGAAGAAAACTCTGATATGCAATAAAAAAATGTAAAATAAAATTTGCAAATTATTTAATAATATAGTCAGTTCTTTTCATCACCCCTTTCAATTTTTCCTTTTTTCCTACCAAATGATTTATAATTAATTTAGATTTCAATTTTTCTTTTTTCTTATCAAATGATTTATAATTAATTTAGATTTCAATTTTCTTTTTTCTTATCAAATGATTTACAATTAATTTAGATATGGGTTCAATAAAAATTAATTATTTGATTCCTAAGATGAAAATTTTGTATTATTTTTACTAAATTTAAAATTATTTTTTTTTAGAATATGTATTTAATTTAGATGATAATTGAGATAAAATCATATGGTTTCTTTAAAAAAAAAATTACAAAACAAAGACTTAAAAAAAAAAAGAACCCCTCAAATCTATAGATGAAGTGGCCTGATCACCCTCCTCAATGCATAAAAACCTAAAGTGTCATTAATTGGTTTTCTGAATTAAAAAGCTTTTTTTCTGAGTCATACTTACGTAATGTATCTAGTAGTGGAAGGAAATCAATTTTTATCAGATCATCAAACTGTTGGTGAAGATCACCAAAAATTTTAATTGGAGCTTTCAATTGCAGAACTATAGGCTCATGCATAAGCAAAACTCATCTGACTTCATAAGAATACAGTTCGATATTAGATTCAAGGGGATTGAAAGTAAACTACAACTGCCAGCCACTATTGGTGCAATCAAGTTTATTAGATCAAATATTACAGTTTTCCTCATTTAAGTGTATGATTCTTGCTATCTGAAACATTTTTTTCCGACGAGGCATCAATTGATTCAAGACACGAACTACTTTAAAGTTGTTTTTTAATGTCAAAGCCTTTATTATATTAGAAAGCTGCTTACATTCTTCTTTTTTGGGAAATCAATGGACTTCAAGTATGTAGCAGCTGCAAAAGAGAATGCAAATATTTTCTCTTGAAACAGATCAAATGTATTTCCCCACGTTCCATTAATATCACCAAATAGGGCTCATTTAATCAAAATGAAATAAATAAATAAATAAATAAAAGAAATAGCAACTGCTGAGGAAGGCCATTTATAACAAATCTCACTGAGGTTTATACCGAATGTCCCAAACTTCTTACCTTATCGAATTGTTGGTGACAAAAGCAAACCTTTTTTCTATACAAAATCAAAATGTGAGGTTCAAAACTAAAAGCTAGAGGTTTTTTTCATTATTATTCAACAATTGCAAGATTTTGTCAGAAGCTAACACTAACAAAACCAAGAAAAATATAACCCAACAAATTCACAGAGACCCATATTCCCCTACTCTTTAATCATGACCTGTAACTCTACCAGCTCCCCAATTTCCACAACAACGACATCTTCTATAAATTACCTCATGTAAGTGTATGATTCTTGCTATCTGAAGCATTTTTGCTAAGGAGGCATCAACTGTATCAGTCAACGACGTGTTTTGAACCTGTATCTGTTCCTTGGCTGTCAAACAGTAAGAAATCAAATGAGAACAAATATAACAAATTAACAGCAAAATCAAAGAAATGTTATCTTGGTAGTACATAAAATTCCTATGCTGAATCAAAACAGACTATAATGTCAATGGGCATTATAAAGTAAGAAATGCATTACATAATAGAGAAAATGAGAATCGTTTCACTTTCACCTTGAGTTCAAAATTTGGAAAATAGATCATCTTCTAATTGCCCACCAATTCTCCATCTCACCGGGAAATTTCACGCAACCTCAATATCCTCATAACTGTTCATTTGAAACCCAGAAGAATGTCAGCTTGCTATCAATGAAATCAGTTAAAGAAGTGAGATATAGGCTTTATTCTCAAAATAATGGAAAACGGAACTGACAAACGCTGGGCCGCCAAGGTATCGAAATCCAGCTAGTTCAAGCTTCTTCAAAATGCCATCATCACCTATTACACAAACCTAAAATAACTCACAGTTATCAAATCTGCATGTAGGAGGCAACCACTGTCTGCATCAGATGTCAGTAGAGTAATCCAGTCGGGGAAATATCGTTTGTGCACAATATCGTGCCACAGTGAAGCAGCCGCCATTATTGGTATCAGATCTGCATCAAGGAGATGACTAAAAGGAAAGAGAGGAAAATTTGGGGCAAGAACTAACAAAAGCGTTACCACACTGTCCGATGAAGCTTTCGCCCCGAATCCTCAATCGCCACCAACCCAAGGAGGAACCTGCACGACGCCGTTTTGATGCTGGACTTACAAAGCGAAAACGGTGTCGTTTTGTCAGCTGGGAAAAGAAAATCATTAACAATACTAAACGACGCCATTTTTATAGGTTAAAGGACAAAAATAGAAGTAGACTGTAATAGCTAGAGCGCTCTTTTCGATGCCTTTATATATAAGTATAGATATAGATTTGGAGGCTTGGCAGAATTGTGATATTGGCACATTGCTAGGCCTCAACATGCTGAAGCATGTGCCACCTCCCTAACCTTGCTTTAGGCATGGTGTGTCACGTGGCCTTTTTATCCAGTACAACAACAAATTAAATACCCATATATATATTTATTTGCATCATTCAAGAAAATATGAAAAAAAAATTTATTATCTTAAAAAGAAATCCTTTAAGAATATATAGAATCAAAATATATATATATATATATATATATATAAAAGGCAATACGGTGGCACCGTAGTTATTACAGTATTCGGACAGTTTTACCACTTACTCATCTATATTGAAAATGTCACCATTTCCTTATTCATATTCAAAATGTTCCAACTCCAAAACAAAACGACGCCGTTCTATCTCCACTCTCATCTTTCCATTCCAGCAATAAGCCACTGTTTGCTACAATTTCCAGCTGCTCGACTCTGAAACCAAACAATATTGTTCCAATTTTTCTTCCTATATCTTTCTATTACAACTTATCATACCATATTTCCAGTTGAGATATTGATACAGAATCAAAATCAATCAAATAAGAACACATTAATGGAATGAAAATTATGGATGAATGGGAGTTTTAAAAGAGAAGTTTGAACAATTAAAAAAATTGTAAACCTATGATAAACAGAAAGAGAAAAAAAGAAAAGAGAATGATGGCATAACAAGTTATAGCATCCAATTTGAACATCATTTCTCAGTCCTCAACTCAGAAGGGAAGAGCATAGGTGGTGGAGTGCCCAGGAGATCTGGATGGGCAAATAGGAGCTCTTTGAAGAAGCATTTCCGCCGTGCTCTGAAAATGCATAAAAAAGGCTTGCATATGTAGAAGAAAGCAAGATTTGTCGGTGTTTTCTCTTTGTGCCCTTTTTACGCTGTCTCGCACCTATGGCGAAGAAACACGGCAAGAAATCTTCCAAACTCGTTGATTATTCGTTGACTACCACTCAGCCAGATCTGACGATGGCTTTTTCTTCTGATTCTGCAGAGGATCTCGCTGCTGTTTTTCACGATGATGCATTCCCTAGCCTGGTTGAGGTTGAGCAAGCGATGGTAGGAGAAATATCTATGGCTTCTTTGGCCCCTAGTTCAAGCGTGTTCCCGTACGATCCTCTAGTTCCTATGGCTTCTAATCCTCAACATGATTGCTCTGGACGTGCTGCCGATTCAGAGATGAAGGCTGAAGCCAAAACATGGGCTTCTCTTTTCTCCAATAATTGTGAGAAAGGGGATGGATGTGATCTCAGGTATGTTGCCCTTTCTATTGAGAATGGCATCAAGATTGTCACTTTCCATTCTTCTGAGATTCAAGCTTCGGGTGAGAGGTGGAAAAATGCTCCGATTAGTTGCTTGTATGGTATTAAGGTCAAGTTCTACCAATTTGAAAGTTTTGTTATGAATCGGTGGAAGGTTTTTGGGCTTCAGACTATTCACCAGATTGAACCTAACCTTTACCTGTTCAATTTTAATTTAAGGGAGGACAAAATTGCTGCTCTTGGCGAATGCTGCCTTACGTTCAATAATCATCCCCTAATTGTTCGAGAATGGAAGCCTGGCATACAATTGATAATGAGGGATATTCAACGTGTTCTTGTTGGGGTCCGATTTCCACATATGCGTCTTGACTTTTGGAATGACCTCATGCTTAGTAAGTTGGCCAATGTGTTAGGCTTTCCTATATGCATGGATCACTGCACTAAATTAATGTCTCGTCTCAAGTATGCCCGAGTTCTGGTGGAAATGGAAATCGATGCTGACTTTCCTAATTCTATCGTGCTCAAGGATGAAACTGGGAATGGATTCTCACAAACTATTATCTCTCCTTGCGCGAGTTAGAAGAATGACCTTCACTGCTTCAGTGTATTATATTCGGAAAGCTAAAAACCTCATGGTGTTCAGCAATGAAAAATGTCACAAGAGAATACTTTTTAGTTAATTAGGCAGAGTGTTCTCCTTAGATTTTACAAGGACAAAGAGCAAATTGCTCTTCACTTATGGCTGTAATATTGTTTTTTTCTGTTTTGTTAGTTGTCTGCTGTATTGTTTCTTTTTTTGACATTCCCATTTAGGGAGCTATATTCTTTATTTCTTTAAGTAATAAAGCTCTTTTGGTGATTTATCACAAAAAAAAAAAAAAAAAGCAAGATTTGTCGCAATGTGGCTTTAACAAAGATTTACATGTGTAGAAGGGAAGAAGATATGTGACTTTGAGGTGGACTCAAATATGAGAAAAGAGGAGTCGCCGGAGAAATACCGATGATTGAGTGAATTAGAAGGTGAGGCTATGGCAAAAAATTCACGATTAGGGCCTATAACTAAATCATCAGCTTTAGATAAACTAGAAGGGAGAGCGGACTTTTTAGGCGAAGAAGAAAACGACAACGGCGTCTACATGGTTGCTGTAGCTTTTTCAGGCTTTGACCAACTATTTTGAAGATTGGAGAGGGAAATGGAGAGGGAAGTGGCTTAGATTAGAGAGGAAAATGGAGGATTAAGATCTGGAAAGGTCCAAAGAAGTATGGTCCCATCACTCAGGAGGTGATTTTATTTTGGTAACCAAGAAAATGTGCATCCACCATTTTTTACTTTTTTATTTTCATTGGTTCCTTTGTAAATAGATTTTCAAACACCATTTATTGTATTGTTTTCGTTAATTAAAAAAAAATAGTATATTAATATTAGATAAAAATCTCTATATTTATTATATTCTTATGCAATATAAAAGTGAATTATGCTTTTAACAAAAGTTCATTTCCGTAAAAAATACTCTTAATTAACATTCATTTTATTTGTTAGTTTATCATTTTTTTTTCAAAGTCTATCATTAATTATTAAGCATATAAGAAGTTTATTTATACTAAAATTTTAGAAAATTTAGAGACACCTTAAAGTAAATACTAAATACTAATTAACTAAAGAGAAAACCTACGACCGTCATAATTTATTATATATAACAACTTCCTTAATAATACTAATTTTTCATTTCAATCAATTAATTATTAATAAATATTTATATTTTAATTTTTCAATTTTATTAGATCCAAAGTCATGACAATTCTCTACTTAAAAAATTTTGTCCTAGAAATTTCTCTTTCTCATATTTCTTCTATTGTTAAATACTAAAGTGGACTCTTATGGAGATTTTTTTTTTTAAATACAATACTAAAGTGAAAGATAATTTTATTTATGTGTATTTCATAATTGAGTCTAAGTTAAATCAATACAATATTTTTTTTAGTTCCCCCTTTAATTGCATAAAAAAATATATTGAGATGAAAATGAATAGATATGATCTACCTCATGATAAATATTCTATTTAACTACTAAAAAGTTAGAAGATTATATGATATATAGAAATTTCTATTTTTTCTATTAGAAAAAAAATATCTTCTATTGATTATTTGATTATAGAATATTGTAAAATTATATAGGTAGTTAGATATTTGGATAAAATAAAATCACAATAATAATAATTAATTATTCTCCCGACACAATGCTCGCCTTGACACTGTAATTGGAAACATATTATAATTGAGTTATACCATAATTAAATATTGTAGAATTATATAGATAATATACTTGGAGAAAAATAAAATTAAAACAAAAATATTAATTAAAGAAAATATTAATAATCATAAAATGTGGCTCATAAAATACTCGACCCAATACGAGAGTAAGGGGAAAGATAAAAATAGATAAAGTCCGTCGCTCCTATCCTATGTACAAAGACGTACAATATCTGTACATAAAACAAGAAAAGTAGTGTAACAGAAATCTCTTCGTGCATTTGGGCCCCTTTGCTATTGGCATGCGGTGCCGTTTTCATGGCTAGAGGATCATGATTGATTGACTTTTTTTTTTTTCAATAAATAAGAAAAAGTCTAAATGAAAAACATGCGTTCAATTGTTTGTATGGCTTAGAACCGTATGAGCAATTCATTTATGGAATATTTTTTGCGCAGATACGAACAGAGTACTATAAGTCAACTGATAAGTATGGGGATTCTGACGAGAATTGATCCATGTGACAGACAGGAACATAGCTGTTTAAAAAAACTGTTTCTGGAGGTAAACTAACCAAATTAAAATCAATACAATGGGCTTGATCCTTAACATGCGTACATGGTTTTTGTAGCTGGGTTTCCTTTAAAATCAATGTGATGGTTTGTACTTCAACACTTTGAAACTTCACCTAATTTAACATCTTCTTCCTCTGCTTAACTATCAAATCTTTAGTTGTTGCTTTCTATCTTTCAATCTGCTGTGTTAACATGCCAATCATCGTTCTTTGATTGGCTAATTAAAAATAGAAGCTGAAGGCAAAATCCAACCCATCTTCCCATTTTGTAGAGGAAAAAGAGATCTGGGTTTTGAGTCGTTTCGCGTAACAAATATTATTAAAATGGGATGGGGAAAACCCATGAATTTGGACTCATGCATGCATGTCCATGAAGACTTGAAAACTTATAATGGCTAAAAATGACAAAGAAAACAATATTGACTAATGATATAAACAAAGAGAGAGTAAAACTGATGTAGCAATTTTGGCATTAATAGCTGGAATTAGAAAGTAGAAACTGTGCTACATGAAGGCATTGTTTATTTGTTTTGGCATGTATATGACTTCCTCCCCATTGACAGCCATCCATAGTTGCGAGCAAATTACCCTACACATACATATAACATGTCTACTTCGGGTGGGTAGGGAACAATTCATCTGCCGTTTCATAAAATCCACAACATTTCCCATGCCATTAATTATCTCTAATTACATTTAGTTGATATTTACAACTTAATTATCGGATAAATTGATAATTGATTGATCCATTTATGAATTTTTATTTTTATTTTTTATCATGTAAGTAATATATATAGTCAATTTATTCATATAATTTTATCATTTAAGTAGAGTAATTACTTTTTTTTTTATATATAAAGAATTTGATTGAGTATTCAAACTCGATATTTATTACCGGATTTGTACCACTACTAATCTAAACTTCTCGATATTTATTATCGGATTTGTACCACTACTAATCTAAACTTTATATATATAAGATGTCACAAGAAATTCCAAAACCATCAACCTTATACAAATTAGCACACGGTTTTTTTTTTCACTCATATAAATGAGAATTGATCCACTCTCAATTTCTTTCCCTACTATGTATATATATGTGTGAGCAATACTTCACTTTCTTCATTGCTAAAGCCTAGAATTAATCGAATTCCCATGAGAATCAGCTTGAAAAAACTTATTGCTAGTGTGATTACAATTCCACTCCCCAAACGCTGCCACATGACAGGGAGCAAGGGGCACTTTGTTGTATACTCTATAGACTGGAAACGACTTGTCGTTCCGTTGGCATATCTGCGAAACAACATTTTCAGAGAGCTACTTAGAATTTCAGAGGAAGTGTTTGGGTTGCCAAAGGATGGTCCTATTATTTTGCCTTTTGATGGAGCTTTTTTGCAGCATGTTGTTTCTGTTGTTAAAAGAAATATTTCTCATGAGCTTCGGGATGCTTTGCTTCTATTCTTGGCGTCTTCTTCTTCTTCGTCTAGTTTGTGTTCGTCATCAGTTAGTGCTACTGTTTGTCTATATCATCCGTTGACGATCCACGGCTTCTGATTTTATTAGATGATCAAAATTCTTTTCAACTTTCCTTTTGTTTGATTTGCTGTTAAAATAGAATTTATGGATTGAACCAGTGATCCGCCATGTGAATTGTCATTCGAAATTTATATTGGATAAATTTACCATTTAAATAAATAAAAAGATCTCATACTTGCTCAAAAAAATAAAAACAAAGGTGATTCCATCTCATCCAATTTTTTTTGCAAGAAATTGTGCTAGATTTACAACCAAAAACAACTAACAAAAATATGTTATAATGCAGATATTATGCAAAAACCATCCAAAACATTCTTTAACAAATTAAATTCAATTTTGTTTGAAATTGAAGTGACCCAAATCTAAAATGGTCAAGAAAATATCTTGACCGAACTAAATAAAAAAAAATTATGCAATTGTCACCTCTATTTGAAACAATTGGAAATATCACCGACCACCGATTGTCGAGTGTTTTTCAATTTTACTGATGTTATTCTGTTTTTTAATGGTTACAGTTTTTATTTTCATTTTTATCAATTTTTTACGTTTTTTTTTTCAAATATGAGAATAGTTGTATGTTTAGCACAAATTTTTGTTAAATTGAGAAAGAAAACAGTTTTTTATTATCTTTTAAATTAATATGAATTAAGAATTTCATTAACTTGTGTATGAATTTATTTATATTTAATTATTATTTAATTATCTTAATTACTAAAAGAAATATATAAATTTGTATTTAATTAATTTAATTACCAAAGTAAATATTGGATAAGCCTTA
>CATIWF010129809.1:0-10497 GCA_949630135.1 Balakata baccata
ACTATAAATATAACAGCTGAATTGTCACTATAATTTCAATGGCTTAGAAATATAATCCATAACTTTAAGCCCAGATATAAAAACTCTTTAACCATACACCATGGTAGGTAACCTCAAAAAAGGATACAAACTAAACCTCCATTGTGGAAGTAGAAGTTAGAGTTTGCTTAGTACTTGTCTAAGACATAACTTCACCAGCAAATATGAAAACATAACCAAATGTTAATTTTCGTAAATTAATATTGTTGGGTTTTGAGGATGAATCACATTCATAAAATGCAGTGAAAAATAAAATTTTTCAAAACCTGAATAAAAAAATTCTACTTGTGCCATTAAAACTAATTTAATTAAAATATAGTTAGAAATTATACCATTAATTTCTTGTGTCAATTCTCCAAATTTCATTCTTGTTGGGTTATCGCAAACCACAACTATCGAATCTAGGATAGTCTCCAATGATAATCCATGCAGAAATGAAGAATGAAACCACTAGAGTATGCCTTGAACACACTCTATGTGCTAGCAAAGAGTGGGGTTCCTAGAGAGAAAAATCAAAAAAATTATCAAATAGTTTTTATGGAGGCTATCATGTAGTAAGTTAAATTAATAATTGAGATATACGTTGTCATGAAAATATGATATCTTCATATGTAATAGTATGTTCATTCTTTTATGACACATGACTATTATTGTGATACTTAACATGAAATATATGTCATGCATTTGTGTGACTGTGCAAGAGAAATTAAATGCTTATATGTACCACTAAGCTATAGATAGCTTAGCGCAGGTTTCTCTCATATAGGAATTGGAGCTTGTAGATAATAAAACTTAAAGTTAATCAAGAAGAGTCTGAGTCCATATCAGAGGAGACACTGGAGGTCCGACTATTGGGGTCGGTTACTTTGTACTTTTGTTTTGATTTCAACCATGCATATGAGTTTAGATAATATGTCTTGTACATGTATAAATAGTATGTTTCATAGATGGAAATATTTAGAATGTGAATGATAATTATAATAAGTAATATACATGTGTATGATATGATAGAAGAAAGAAATTGGAAAAACATGTCTAATATGATACAAACAAGTAAATAGAAATAATAAAAAAAATGAAAAAAAAAATTAATTCGAACAAGATTACTTAGCCGATTATATGACATTCCATTTATATAATGAGATTATTCATATTATATCAGTGAGGCATTACAGTATTGGTTTATGATGATGGAAACATAAATATAAAAGAGAAATTAGGGCTTGTCTTCTCTCTGCCTAAGTAAGAGTAATTCTTCTCCATCAAAGAGCTATATTATGATGGTAGGATAAAGAGAGAGAAACCAAGTTCCTATATTCAAGTTCTTCTATGATCAAGTTCTTGTATAATTGAGATCCTGTTATTGTGGTTGGTTATTCATGATAAATCAAGGTATGTTCTCTTAAGATTGTGAAAATCATAAAGTTCTAAGATCATTGGGCGTTAAGGTTTAAGCATTATAAAGGATTGACATCAATTTGCATAATTAAGAAAATCTTGCATCTTGGTATTTCAGAATTGATTAGTATACTTTATGCATTTGAAAAAATGCTAAATATAAGAAATGAGGAAGATGTTGAAGAAGCATTCCAAGCAAGTCACAAAGGCAAAAAAAATAAAAGATGTGGCAAGAAACTAGAAAAAAGAAGTTGAAACGAAAGGAAAGGTCTATAGATTTCTGCAAATTCAGATAAAAAACCATCCTATTCACTATGCATGCATTTCACTAGAACCGAGGAAGATTATAGATACAAAGGCAAGCCTCTTATTCAATAAATGTTTTGCAAAAAGGTAGGCTATATTGAAAGAAATTGTAGAAAAAAGAAAAGAAGCTTAGGGCGAAGGAAGAATAACTCAACAATTAAATGTCATAGAAGAAGAAGATGAATAGGAACCCAAAGCAAAAGTTTTTCTTACTTTTCAAATATTTAATTCTGATTTACATACATAGCTGGTTGATAGTAGGTGCACAATTGGTAAAGGAGGAGAGTATTCCATAGCCTAGATAAGTCTATCAAGATCAAGGTCAGACTTAGAAATAGTCAAGTGGTAAAGGCTAGTGGAAGGGAAACTGATATGGTTCAAACCAAGGTTGGATTAAGGCGTATTGAACATGTTCTTTATATCCCCTCACTCTCTCATAATCTCCTAAGTGTGCCTCAGATGCTATCAAATGGTTATTTTGTTCTTTTTAAGAAAAATTCATGTTACATTTATGATAAGGAAGGATTTTAACTGCAAGGATGTCTATGGTCAACAAATCTTTCATGTTAAATTTTAATATTCAAATGGAACATGCATGCAATGCAACACTTAATGAAAATAAATTGAAGCAGTAGAAAGACATAATTCTTGAAACTAGTTTGAAACTACAAACTCAGTGGCAAAAGGCAAAAGACAAAAGACAAAATTCTTGAACCTAGTTCAAAACTACAAACTCAACGGCAAAGTAAAGATACAAATGTCAAAGACGAATATGATGATGAAGGAAGATGAAGACGAACCATTAAAGCCAAGATTCAGAAGTCTTGATGAAATATATAAGAGTTGTAATCCGGTTATCTCTGAACCTTATTCATATGAAGAGGCATCACAAGATCCTATATAGGTTAAAGCTATAGAGGAGGAGCCTTTTCATGATTAACGAGAATCGAACTTGGAATCTTATGAGCAAACCTAAAGGAAGAAATCCAATGGGTTTAAAATAGATTTATAAGGTTAAAACTAACATGAATGGTTTAGTCAATGCTGCAAATCAAGCTATTTGGATTTAGAAAATATTTTCGTATTTGGGCATAAATGTCAGTTCACTTATGGTTATAAATATGAACCACAAATTTATCATTTCTCTTGCAGAAAATCCAGTTCTTCATGGCATTGCTAAGTATATTCGAGTCAAGTATCATGTGATAAAGGAGATAGTGGCCAATAAAGAAATTGAGTTGAATTATTATCCATTTGAATATCAATTAGCAAATGTTATGAACAAAAGTCTTCAAAAGACAAGGTTTGAGAAGATGAGAAGCATGTTGGTAGTACATGGAACAATTCCCAAAGAGGAAAATATTAATTGAAAATTATTCCAAGATAAGTTCGTTTAATTATTTGTTAATATGGAACATATATTAGGAAATGAATGTAGTCAAGTTAATGAATGTAGTTTATCCTTAATTAATTACATAATAGGGTTATGTGATATTTAATATTGTGACAAGGTTATTTAGATTTATGTGTAAGCATTTAGTACAGAGAAATGCTATTTGTATCAACACTTTTTATTCTAACTTGTCACAACTAACATAAAATATTTATACTCTATTTATCCACTCACTTTTTTTTATTCTATTTGCATTAAAAGTACAAATATTTTTATGCTAGTTGGAATAAGTAGCATTTCTCTTTAATATATGATATGAAGAGTTATTTGAGATATGTAAAGGGTCATTAGTTATCTATATATATAGGCATCATTTGTATATAAGTTAGTATGAAGAATGTAAGTCTTCTATGTATGAATGAATATGAATGATATAGTTTATGTATTGCTTGGTGTATTAGCCAACATATTCTTGTGAAAATCAATATGCAAGAAATTATTCATGCTACTTAAATGCATCATATGTCCTTGTGAAAATCCAAAACACATCGACACACAAACATTATATAACAAATTTTGGGTAAATTTTAGGTAAATCTTTAATAAACTTTGGCTAAAACTTTAGGTAATTTTAATTTTCACTAATTTTCAAGTAAATTTTGGGTAATTTCAACTTTCAATAATTTTTCGGTAAAGTGGTAAACCTTGGGTAGATCTCTAATAGTATACCTTAAGTATATTAATGATATACTTTGATTGACTTTTGAGGGTGTGTTTTTTTGTTATATTTTTTGGCACTTTTGATATTTTTGGGGAAAAAAATTTAAATTGTTTATTTTTTTTATAATATTTGAGGATATTTTTGATATTTTTTAAAATTTTTCAAAAAATACACCTCATGTATCTAATAAAATTCCCTATTCACTCTAATTCATAAATTACCTTAAATTTTTATTTTATTATCTATTCAAACTTTTCAGTCTTTTTTTTTTCTCTTTTTTTTCTTTTGTTTTCCATTTTTGCTCTATTTGGCTAAAGAAATGATAATTTTCAAAATCTGAGTGATTTAATTAAAAATTTTGGTTAAATTCAGAAAGAGAAGATTAATAATTTTCAAAATTCAAGTGATTTAATTGAAAAAATTTTGCAAATGTTATTTCCTTGAGAAAAATTATTTGGTTTGTTAGCAAAATCATCATTCTTAAAGATGGTTTCGTCGTGCCTATTTTCTTTAAAAAGAACTAATTGTCTCCTATATATCACTTTTTTTTTTTTTTTTTAAGTATATATGTACTAGTAAGTTATTCTCGTATTGCTTCGGGAGGATAAAATTTTACCATAAGAAAACATTAATAGCAAGATAGAAAAACAAAAGCAATATATTTGCTCCATTAACCCAATGAAAAGAGTACGTAACCGTTTGATACTATGAGCAGTGGAGTATTTTGGATGAAGTTTTCATTTATAGCTCCAAATTAATATATAAAGGTTCAATGAGATAATTTATCAAACACTTAAACCAAAAACCAAAATTTATCTAAACCTTACAAACTTCTAATAAGAATTTTGAATAGTCCGCATAGATATATCCTCAAAATAATTTATATTTCCAAAATTTTTATTCACAATTTCACAATGTTTAATCAAGTACTGCAAGAAAAAAAATATATGCAAGTGAAATACAAAATCCATGCACAAATAAAACCTATATTCTTAAAAACAGGTTCTGTGGCCACCAAGGAGTTAGAAAACAGTGTAAAATATGTCAACCAATAATCATCATCAATTTACCAAAAGATTTCAACAATTCAATTATAAACCTCCAAAATCAAAGCTGTGATTTGTTATAAATCCATAGGGTTACATTCGATATGCTATTTTTCAACTTATAGATATTAGCAATGTCACTTCATGTTCCAAAGTTGTTGCATGAAATTAAATAAAAAACTTCACGACGACCACATAGACAATAATACAACTATGAATTTATTTGATATCTATTTAGACATCTAAATTATTTTGTTAAGCAAAGAAATATGAGTTATAATTCTAACATTTGAATAACTCTTTTGCAACAAATAAAACAGCCAAATAGAATCATAAAGTTTAGAATTATCTTCCCTTATGAAATTTGCATAATTTCAAACCTTCAAAGAAAATATAAGTGAAAAGTGTTTTCTTACTTGAAGACTAAATAAACTGTTGTAGCAGTTCTCCATCCGATTTTCTTCTTGTCACATTATTATATTTGACAGGCAATTTCTCAAATTCAAATAACCCCAAAAAAACTCCAAAAAGGCACAAGGGTCGCTTTGGGTGAATATGTTTTAATTGCAATTTATTGAAACGACATATTGTCTATCCCCATCATTTTTGCTTCAGTACTATACATATATAACACTAATGAGTGACTGACTTCCACTCTCCTAGAAAGTTAAGATCCAGCTCAAGCAAGCAACATTGATCACCTAATGTAAACAACAGTTACCATATACAACATTGAAATAGTTGTTGAGTATTATAAATGTAAAATCATTAGGAATTATGGTGCTACATGAATTATAAAAAAATTTACTTACATACTAAAATACATGTATTCTATGAAGATGAGGCTTCCTAGAGGAAAAACAACAACCTCCAATCTGTTGTCGATTTGCCAGCTTTTGGTGCATTGATATAAACATAATTTCCAAAGATAAGAATAGACAACAATTGCTATTTCCAAAATCTTAGTAGTTTAAAATGAACTGCATTCCTATCCTCAAGTCATTACTAATCATTAGGGGCAGTTTCAACAGCTTGATCAAAATATGCCTTAGCTCGCAGCATCTGTATGGCTCTGCCATATCAAATCAGCATACATAGATAAAAAATTTTCATCTTTTGGGCTTGCTAAGATTGCTCTCCCATAGTACTCTTCCGCTTCTACATAATCCGCAAGAACCTATTTCCATACCCAAAAGCACTATATTAGGAACAAATTGAGGCTACCAAGATTGTCTCAGGGTTTGTTTATCTATATCATAAAGTTTCCAGATCAATCATTCTAAATGGCCCTAAAAAGGGACAAAAATCAACAATTGTTTTTTAGCTAAGACTAGGTAACTTACACTATTACAAAAAAATATTTTAGAGGAACACCTTTTTGTGGCTGTTAAAAAAACATCAGCAAATACTATTTACATAGTATTTTTTTGTAATTAATTGATGAATGTGAAAACTTTTTGCTAATGTTATTTATTTGACAGCAGTAAAAAGCTATGAAATGTTTTTTCTCCAACACCCCTAAACTCTTAGAAAAATATAGATAAAATAATATAAATAATTAATCTTATAAAAATAAATAATGAAAATATGAATATAAAAAATTATAAGATAAGGGCATTTTGCGACTGGTTTCTTGGAAGACAATAGCAAAAAATAGGAGCAAATGCGACAACCTTATTTAAAGCCAGACATAAAAAAAAAAGGAGCAAATGCGATAGACATAATGAAAGGCAGTAGCAAATGGTCTAAGACAAAACACAGCGTTTCATTGTTAGCAAATGTGACAAACTTATTTAACGCTAGGTGCAAATGCTTAGCAGTAGATGCAGCTGCTTTAATAAATACTAGTAGCAATTGCTTCAAACCCCACCTTAAACACTTGCCCTTTGTTTGACAGCAACAAACAATTCTTTTGAAAACAAAACCCTAGCCGGTATAATGTCACCTGACTTCATGAAATTCCTACTATTTGTTAATATTTAATCATGAAATTGGTGAAGAAGTTAGTGACTCTATTCTTCTATGAAGGTCAAAACATCACAAAGGGAGGAAGTGAGCAATAGCTTCAGCAATTAGTGTAAGTAATGCCTTTTATCTTCCTCGTGTACCCTAGAGTATCAAATATAGGTTTATGAAGCTAAAGTAATTGGATTATGGAGAAGAATTGTGTATAGTGATTGAGTTATTTTTTGATGCTTACAGAAGTGGTGTGGTGTTTTTAAACTCGTGTATGGATGATGAGTTTGTAATTGCTAAACTTTAGATAGAACAACTGTGAATGCAATTTCTACAAGTGTTCAACCTATTTAAAATGCTTTGCAGTGATAATACATCTCTATGCTCTATTATCATCAAGTTGATAATACAAGTAAGTTTTGTAATTTTCATATAACATTTGATCAATAGTTTTGTTGATTCATGGATCATCAAAGGTAGTTAAGAAATAAGAAACTTTGAGCTTGATCCATCCAATCCAATGGGTACAATCCTCATCTATTCAAAGGCTTGTATTTTTTTTTCAGTTTTTTCAGACTGAAAATTCAAAAGAAAGTAAGAAAGAAAATGAAAATTTCTTGATTTGTATAAACTGAGTTAAATAAAGAGAAATTCAAGCTAGTGGACTGCAGGGACCTATTCCATCATCCATTTCAGTTTTGGAAAAATTAACTGACCTATGAGTGAAAAAGTTTTGATTCTTTTAATTGTTCTAATTCAAATAATTCATTACTTTACCATATCTACAATATTGACTGTTTATGTGTTATTACTTCTAATATTAAAACTATGCAGAAGGATAAGCAGTACAAATGCCACAAATTTGGCTTCTCCTAATCTAATAAACAAAACAGGCCTCACATAGCTTTGAGTCCATTGCTTATTTTCTTTACTGTTCAAGAACGCAATCATGTTGTCTATGGCATTTATATCTGACTTCTGACATGAAATTTTTAGGGTGTTGAGGAGTTGCAATATATCAAGAGAAATCCCTTCATATATTTGGGGAATGAGTCTGCTGCAAATTCTGTAAGTACCGATACATGAAAACTATTTCATTTGCTCTTGTAATGATAATAAACCTTGTTTCATTCATGAACTTGTGGTAGCTTAGCAATGCAATCCAAAGCTTGTTGGTATGGATTCTTATTTACAGAACTACTACCTGATATTAATATGCATTTTCTTATATTCAGTGAACATAAAATTTTCCCGTACGTCAAATGTTGAAACCATTTGTAGTTAAGTAGATAAAAGAAAATATTCTTCTTCATAGCTCATATCTATGAAGTTTGTGGGATGAAATATTAACTTTCACCCAGAGGATTTGGCAGAGCTTTTCATTTTTAGGAAGACTAAGAAGGTTTGTTATTCATGAGAATGTTTATCTTTATTTATAGAGGTGTATCTTAGTTGTAAATCATGTTGTTGGCTCATTGCATTACAGCTAATCTTGATATGAGCAATACTGATGTAAAACCTACATGATAGGTTGTGTTGAGGATAAAGCCCTAGTTGATGTTAAGGATAAAGCCCTTTAAATCAATGTATCTTGCTTTGTCTTTCTAGTGGTAGATAAACTAAGCTTTTTTTATAACACTTAAAAACTTAGTTTTATCATCTTTAATATGCTTTTCCATCTTGAATGAACTATACCTTTGTGGAGCTCCCATATATAGGTTGTAAAAACTTAGTTTTATCATCTTTAAAAACTTAGTTCTATTTTTGGAACAATGAAGAATTTGTGGGTCTGTCTAATACTATGTCTTGCTTTGATTAATTATGTGTTCCTTTTTTTAATATATATATATATATATATATATATATATATATATATATACTTTTTATTGCAGAACCTTGTTTGTGCCAAAAGTCTGGTGATAGATAATAGCATCAAACAACATACATACAGGCAGTCAGATTTGCCCAACACTTTCATATATATTGAGAATCAGTATTTCATTGGATCATCATATGCATGGCCAGCTTAAAAAGAAGCATGTTTTAATATTTTGCAGGACTTCCACTATAGTTTACTCAGTGAGGCCACTTCCTTCATTCCTTCATATTCTATCTTTAGGTGTTATCAAGATCTTCTAGTGTTACAAAAACTTATTTGCTTGTCATAAAATTTTTTTTATTATATTTATTGAATTGGGTCTTGCCATAATTGATTTATTCGAGGTCTTTTTATTTATTTTTCAATTGCAAGCTGTATGTTAAGACTAGATGTTAGCTTAGCTAGTTGGCTGAATTTTTGTATTTAATAAATATTGAATTTATAAATATAATTTAATAACATGGAAATAGAATTTAGTAATTTTTTTAAAAAAAATGGACTTTTTGCTATTGGCTTTATGCAAAACAACAGTAAAAATTCCACATATTATATGTGATTCATTCGTTTGTGGCACCCCTAATAACAGCCACAAAAGGTAAAAAAATAAGAGACACAAAAAGGTCTTTTCTGTATTAGTGTTAAGAATATATTTCCGCTAACTAACATCCATTGATATTAAGCTAGAAAGAGAAGTGCCAAATAGAAAGAAGATTTATGTTATTAACATCACAAAGATGATAGATGCTTATTTTTCCATCATCAAGATGATTAACAAATACATTAACTACTTAAAAGAAAAAAATATAATGCACAATCAACTAAATAATAGCTTCCCCTTTTCTTGAATAAAAAAAGAATCTCAACCATAAAAAAAGTTCTGTTACTTGATAGGTTTTATTTCTTGAGACACAACTAAAGCCTATTATGAGAGAAGGTGAGATAGAAAATATCCTAAAAACACAAAAGATAGAGCAAACAAATAAAAATATCCAACTTAAATATCACAACCAAATCAAAAAGAAAAAAAGAACAAATAAGAAAAGTAGGACGAGCAGGCAAAGGCATGTTACCCCTATAACTTTCTTCCCCTACAGAAAACCAACTTTAGATAAACTGAGATAAGGAGTAGAATACAAAGGAAGAGGAAATTTAAACAAATCTTATTGGATCATAAGAGTTTATGCTTGGTAAGAAGGTATCAAGAGGAGAGAAGGGTAGCACAGAAGGCAGTTGAACGTGAGGGTGTTGGAGTTTGCATATGCATCTCATGCAAGTTACGCAGTGGAAAATTAAAATTTTACAAACTCAAAGAAGAAGATCAACATATGTAATCATGAATAATTAAAGCTATCTAATAGTAGAAGATTATTACCTTTTAAAATCGAGTATTCTTCCTTTGATTCTCTTCTTACAGGGTTGTAGCAAACCATAGTAATCCTATAGGATCACCTTGTTAGAGATGTGCCCAAAAGACAATCGCTTTAGGCACTTAGTGTACACATTCATAAAGACATTCTTCCATTATATTAGTATTCATTTGTATATGAATTAACATAGATCTTAAACTAATTAATGAAAGTCCATGATATGAAACATAGCATGAAGGAAATCATGATGGGATCATGATAATGAGATTCCTATCATATATAATTATGTTAGTATCTAAATTATCCCTAGTCATAGGATCAACAAGACAGGACATTGTTGATCCGAATAGACTAGCACATGTTATACTCCTTGATTGGATAAAGCAGTAGAT
>CATIWF010129850.1:0-16720 GCA_949630135.1 Balakata baccata
GTTGGCGAAAATTGTCATCACAAGTGGGAAAGATTCCATTGTATAACTTAGCTACTTTTCTCATTCTTTATCTACTTAGAAACAAAAATGGAATCTTTCCCACTTGTGAGAACTCTCACAGGCATGCTCCTGTCTTAAAAAACACTTGAAATTAGAACAAAGTTTCCTGATATAAATGCCACAGTAAAACAGAGTTTTAAGTCGTCGAAACCTTAAATATCACAGTAGAATATCTCCGGAAAAAAAATTTATTTCTTCCTTAATTATGGCAATGAGTAACAGGGTACTAATGACTACTACTTGCATGTTTCTTGTAGTTTTACTAGTGAGCCACGAAGTGGAAGGAAGGCATTTGCAGTCTAAGATATGGAAGAAATGTTTCAGAAAAGGTAAGAACATTAGTACTTTAAAGGCATTGAAGAATAATGCAAATTGGAATTTCCATTTGCATGGTGATGATCAATTAGAGAAGACCAGTAAGATGGATTTTGTCGATGATTTTCGGCCACCGGCACCAGGTCACATCCCTGGAGTTGGTCACTCCATTCACAACTGAACTAATTTCTTCTTCTCTAGTTTTTTCTTGTATTCGTGCTATTAAAGAAAATATGCATTTAGTAACAGCTAAAAAGTTTATTTAGGGCCCTAAAAAGTCACAAAATATATTACTGATATAAAAAATCGTCGTTAATAGAGTTGCTAAAGTTGAAATTGCGAATTTATCTGCGACCCTATTGTTTAGCATCAATGTTTTTTTTGTTTGTAAGGCTTTTTTAAATTGTGTCGCTAACTAAAATTATGACGCTATTTTCCATCACTATTTCTAAAGAACTACGTTATGTTTTGTAAACATTTGCAGACGCTAATCATATATTGCATAGCTACCTGCAGACTCCACATCAAAACCCATACAATTCTAATGATATTGATCACCATCAATTTGTACTCGTTACTTGAGCCTTGAGGTTCTGGCTTTGACTATAATTTGTAATTTTGTGATTATGGAACATAATTTCCACCCACACTACTAATTAAATTTTACATTTAATAATGGCGAAATTTTAAAATTTTAAACTTGTAAAATATTTTTTACATTTTAATTTTATTATAATAATTTTGTTTTACCTTTCTAACTCGTTTTTTTTTGTTATTTAACCGGTTTTTCGATCCTTTGATTGCGATAGTTTCTCTTTTTTTTTTTTTTTTTTTTATTTCCAAACAAATCGTGTTTCAGTTTGAACTCACTCAAGTAGTCCCAATCCAATTAATTAATTTAATTTATCAAGTCTATTTTTAATTCTAACAAATTAATTATATCATAAAAAGTTTTATTCAGAAAATACTTATTTAAATTAGATCGTCAATAAAATAAATACATTTGAAAGCTAAATAATTAGTTGTCTTAATTCATATTTCTGCCATTTTTTTGTATTAGCTAAACTCGTAGAATCTCCAGTGGTAGAGTTTAACTCCGTATTTTGGAAGGAGCGACATACACACAATAATAATTCTCTATTGAGAAAAAATATTTATCATAATTTTTAAACTATATATATAAAAAAATTTCAAAAGTTTGGGGGAGCAAATGTTAAAATTACATGAAAAATATTTGTCATAATTTTTAGCTAAACTATATTTATACAAGGAAGTTTAAAAATTTTGGGGTCCTCACATGCTACTTTCGTTTTTATTTGCATTTAAATACCCATCGAAAATGAGTTTTGAGTTTATTCTTCTCCTTGGAGCTTTAGTTCACTTAAAGCTTTTTGTTCTTGAAGTTTTTTAAGCTTAATTCTAATAATATTTCTCCAAATAATTAAATTCCTATTTGAGCTACTATGGCAAAATCAACTCGCACTTGTATATTTTAATTTCTATACTAATGCTATTTTGTTATGATAATATTGTTTGTATTGAAGGAAGGCAGTTGGGATTGAGGAAAAGCTTGAAATGTGTCAAATGCTTGAATGCAACTGATACTTGGAAGAGCTTCGTCACAAGTGGAAATGATCCAATAAGTCCTACTAATGGCCATGGAGGAGGATCCATTAATGCCTTTCGACCTACAAATGCAGGTCCTAGTCATGGTGTTGGTCATTCCGTTCAGAACTAATACTAGCTAATTAGTTTAATAATTTAATGTTTATCAATCCACCTTTTTTAATACTAGTTTAATTATTTTCTGTTCCTTTTTTCATTTAAACCGGAAAAAAACTAATTCGAAGCCCTTTTGCTAATAATCTAAGTAATTGAAAATAATTAATACTTTTTGGAATTAACAGAGTTTGAGAACTGTGAAATATTTATTAAAAAGAAAGGCTATAGTTGAAAAATAAAACCTAAAAAATTACACAATTTTCATAAAATAAATAAATTTATTAATATAGAATTATTCTCTAAAATGGATAAATTCATTGAGATAGAGGAAATAATTAAAAGGATGAAAATTGCTACCAACACTTTTTTGGACAATTTCTCTATAGTTGTTCTACATCATCAAAGTTTAATTTATTAAATAAAATAACAAATTAATTAAATTAAAATTTGATAATATAAACCAATTATAATAAATGAAGTGTTTAAGAAAGTGTGAAAAAAAAAAGAGTTGATATCATAAAGAAATATGCTGGTGCTCACCATCAATACCAAAGCCCATTATTTAATGCTTCTTATGGCCTTTATTAGATTTTATACTGAAAGCCATAGCAAAAAATTTGGGCGCAATTCACAAAATTTTCTACTTCTACTGCCACCACCAGGCACCAATAGGGAAAATTAAATACGAAAAGCAATTCGAGTTCGAGCACTGTACTTATTTTAAAATTTTGTAAGGGTACTTTGCTAATTTTTAGGGTTCTATCCGGTATAAACGGTATTAATTTCGGCTCATATTTGATATATAGACTAATGATATTTTTAGTTTGACGTATATATATAAAGCAATACGGAATGTAACATGACAAGTAAACTAATTACTCGAATTGTATCTGCAATTATTATTTCCTTCGTGTATATTTGGCGGAGACAAGTGCTAGAGATGGGGGCAATTGCTCCTCTTTTTTTTTTTTTTTTCTTGTCAAAAAGGAATTTATGCCAAAAGTTTTTATAAAATGCAAATTTCCCCTCTTAATTTTGTTAAATTTTTCAAATTTTCCTGTTAATTTTGTTAAATTTTTGTATGTATATTAAAAGTTATTTTTTAAGAAAACTCTTATCATTATATTCTGGCGCCGCCGCTAAATCATACTGGCCTAAATAACTTTTTCGAAGGGATATAGTTTTGACCGCTGAAGGCTCAAGGGGTTAGCATTCCACACAAAAAACTCCAAGTTTTTGGTTGGAAAGTGAAGCTTTAAATTTTAATTTTTTTAAACTGGAAAAGTACCTTATGTCTAGTGACAGAAAATATTAATAATTTGCACCATAAATTAAATTCTTAATTAGGAAGAGCAAAAAGCCAAAGACATAAGTAGTTGGAGACCTAAATGGCGGGACATACCAACTTGTCTTCCGCAGAACTTTGTGCATTCCTTCATTTAATATTATTTAGGAAACTGTAACATGTTATATTATACAAAAATCTTGAAATTGTAACCTCCCCAGTTCTTTCTTATTATATTTTTTCCCTTTTGCAACGAATATTTCATTCATTTAAAAAGATACGATACCAAGAGGTATCAAGGGAATACATAAATCTATATATGCATAATACAATATTTATTGCATAAAAATGTAAGCTGTGCTTTACTACTTGAATTTTCAAAGTAAGTTGTGACTTTTAATTTCAAATTCATGAAGATTTCGTTAACATTGTTACATATATACATTTTTCCTATTAAATTTTTCCATCAATTAAAGATATATATATTAGAAAATTAAGAAATGAAACTTCATATATTTATCGATGACAAAATATATTAATAAGGGTATATATATTATATTATAAAAGAAGATATGAGTATATTAATAAATTAATAAATTTATAAAATAGATGAGAATACAGGTAGTTTAAAAAAAAAATTAACAAAGATACTATAGTATTAGAAAGAAAAGTGACCTATAAATTGAAAAACATGAAAGAGAAAATGAGTCTATCGGAGGGAATATTTTTTTCTTTGTAGATCTTCAAATTTTAAAATTTAATACACATATATTTATTCATATATATGTTTGTAGAAATTTCTACTAGATATTTGAATTCAAAATTTCACAGTGTGAGAGAGGCTTATTCATGTCTCTTTCAATTGATGTATTAATTTTTTCTTTTCTAATAAAATTTTGGTTTTTCAAAAGTAAATTTGATACTAGACCAGTACTAGTAATTACTTAAGCATGCCAATACTAGATAGCCTCGAGATTTTACAATTCATATGGCATCTCATCAATTTTTTTTTTTAATGGAAATTAAGCAGTTGCAGCAACATAATTTTTTTTTATAAGCAAACATTCTCATTGATCCATATTCAATGAAAAATTTAACCTTTTTGTTATAATTAAAAAGGTTTTATAAGCGGCCATACATTGTCTACTCAATTACACATGCCATGCATGCATTGCAGACATTGATTAACCTATATATATATACATGTAATTGCATATGCATGATGGTGTATGAGATGCATGCATGGCCTCTCTCTTCCTCTATAAATAACCATGCCCACCAAGTGTTTGATCAAGTTACTTGCTTGGTTTTCTCCTCACTTTATAGCTGAGCAAGTTGCTTCAAAGCTTTCAAACACTTTTATTTCCCTCTATCTCCCTGCCTTTGCTTCCCATATGGCCCAACTGAATTTATTCTTTGCCTGCATTTTCATGGCGCTGATTTTCTCCCTAGAATTTCAGTCCGTAGATGGAAGGCATTTGAAGATAGAAAGAAAACTTGAATTCCCAAAGCTGAAAACTACTAAAAACTTTGAAAAGGAACCGAGATATCCTGTTGACCACAACGTGCATCTTAATAATGACTCAAATGGAGAAGTGTTTACAACTAACAATAACATTTCTCCACCTGCACCACCAGCCGCCGGCGCTGTTGTTGGTGAGCTCCGGTCACCACCACCAGCCCCTGGCCATGTGGATGACTTCAGGCCTACTGCCCCTGGCCATAGTCCTGGTGTTGGCCATTCCATTCAAAACTAGGGCAACTTTAATTCTTCTCCACTGTAGCACTCTTATTTGCTATTCAGTTGCTGAGTTAGCACTCTTATTTGCTATTTAGTTGCTGAGTTATCACCAACCTTTTAATTTCCTTGACATCTTTTCCTTGTTTTTCATAATCGTGTGATTGCTAGTTTAACCCTAGTCAAAATCTTATGAAAAAAAAAAAAAAAGTTGGTAATGCTATAGTTTCCTTAAGTTTGTCCAGGTTTCTAGTCTTGCTAATGAAAAAAAAAGAAGTATCTCAAGATACTAACTGTCCTTAGATTTCAATTTATAGTCTCTCTGGTGTCTCATCACGAACTCCTTCATCTGCTTGATGTTATAACACGCTGCAACTCTAGTACTGCATTGCTTCAACACGGGCGGGCAAGTTCAGCACGAGTTTGTTGATTCTTTTTCTTTTTTGAGCTCTGTGTTGCTCTTGGTAGTGATGTTTTTGTTCTCCTTGTACCTGTTCTGGCTTTCTTTAGCGCATTTGCTAGAAGCAAGGTCTCTTGTCTTGCTCATACTTGATTGCTTTGTTCTACAAAGGAGTGTCACCTGAATATTTGATTAAAGTGATTTTTCCTCTCATTTTCAATAAAAATTAATATGCTTAAAAAAATCATTCATTGTATAATACGCTTCAATTTTTGGGTTTCATTTAAAAAATGTTCACTGTTATATATAAGTAACAAATAAAATTTATACTCATCCGTTTATAGTTTAAGACTAATCATGTTCGAATCACCACTTCTAAGAATGTGTTTAGTAGGGTTAAAACCTAATATATAGCTCTTTTCAACAAATTAAATGTCAAGTGGCTCCACAACTCTTGCGTCCTACATCACAAATTATGTACTTCATTTCTTTTTCCCATTTAGCAATATTCTTACATAAAATTATATTTTGTTACTGTTAGAGAAATTTTTTTGCTTTTTTTTAATAGAAAGGAAGAGAGAGTGTTGAATAAGTGGGCATTAGGCGTAATTTATCCCGAAGCTAGCTGAAAAAATGAGAGGCACTCAAATTATTATAATAAGTTATAAGAAGTATATATATTTTTTAGTATGCCAATGTGAGATATTTCAAAAGAGCAGCTTTTTTGAAAAATAAATCAATATAGTTTCATTTGTTATTCTTGGGTATCCAATATATATATATGTAAGCGTTGAAGCATATCTTAAGAACGTTCCCAAGAGATGCATTATAGCAAATATGCACCATTTTCAAAAGAGTTGCTCGCCCTAGAGTTGAGCCAAATATTGAATTTGAACCCTCCATGTGCCTACTCTACTAGCTATATATAAACCGTTGATTCATATTTTTATTTATAAAAGAGCCTATAATTAATTCATTGAAATGTAATTGAAAATTGATATTATATTTATAAAATAAAAAAATTAAATATGTGATAATATTACTAACTTGATCCATTAAAAAGCAATAATACATAAATTTGATTAGTATGAAATTTTTGAGAATACTGGCCTTTTAAAAAAAATATTGACAAAAAACGCAAATCGTAGTCAAAGACGCAAAATAAAGTCAACAATCAGTTAAGGACTTTTTTTGTTATTTGTACATATGCTTGGAGTAATTGGAAAAGTTTAAGGAATAAAATAAAAATTTAAGATTTTAATGAATTAATAATTAATTTCAAATTTACTTAATTTATTTTATAATAATAATTAATTCACAATTATTAAGTTAGAATTTCTAAATCCATACAATTATAATTAAAAAAAATTAAACTTAAGTTTTTATTTGTAATTGAAAAATTCACACATTTTGCAGCAGTATCAACCTGATTGGAATAACTGAGTGTGTTCCTGATTCTTATACATCGCTAATATATATAGATTTTAATAGATAAATAAATATAAATAAAACCAGCGTTAATGAGACTATTTTTTTATAACTCAAAAAGTTTGGGTTTAGCTTACGATGAGATTAATTAGTTGAATATAAAAAAAAAACTTGACATTTTAATTTTTTTATTTGTTGTCCAATAAAAATTTGATGCAAAAAAAATATTAACTTTTCGGGAGTCTTGTTATAACAAAATCAAAATTCAAAGGCTTATTAGGCAAAACATGAAAAATTTAACGGCCTCAAGATATGATTTGTCAAATAATAATTACATAGTATTCATATATGTTTAATATCACTTATTTTTTTAAAAAAAAATAATAATATTTAGCGACGGATGGTTTCCGTTTGTAAACCCATTGCTAACTGCAGCTTATACTCTCACAGCTTCTCGTGACTAATCAGCCATTAAATAGTATGGTGCTAATCCGTCGCTAATATTCCCAGCTATTCCACATTTTCCTTTTAGCTACCGTGCGAAAATGAACATTTATTAATTTGTACTGATAATTAAATCTTTTTGCTTGTATTAAGGATACTGTATACATATTTATTCATAAATTGAGTTAAAATCTAATAATACATTTGTTATATAAAACATCAAATATTTTATAAATATGATACTGATTATTATTATACAAATAATTTTTTATTATAGTAATAAATTATTAATTCAGTTCATAAATAAATAAAATAAAAAAACAATATCAACATCTTGGACAGTTGAGATATTGGAAAAGAACGTGGTAGATCTTCTGTCTTGACATTACCTTTGCACGTTAAGTAATTATAATCTGAATTAATTAATTAATAGCCACTAACAATGAACAAGACTTGTGCACTACAGCCTAGCAAATTCTTTCTGTTGGCTTAATGAAATACTATTAATTATTCCTTTTTTAATTAAAAAAAAAAAAACAAAGATTCAGTGGAGGATTGGTGGAATCTTCCTCAAGTCGAGGAGCTAACTGCAAAATTCCTGTTATAAGATTCTTTAATTTTAATATTCCAATCTACAGGGAAATGAATTATGCACTTTGGAAACTCATCATTTGTTTCATTTGACTTGTCTTTTTGATGTAAACTAACAATAAAGAATTATTTTAATCGGAGACACAGATGAATGGTATCACAATCGAATGGGGTAGTTGGGTATTTAATAGGTGTGGATTTTTTACTTCACTTTCAATTTTTGACCATGTGTTTTTTATTTTTTTTTATTGGCCATAGTGGCAAGTTGTTGGTACTAATTTGAGGAATGCTAAGGATATTTGCTTTTTTTGGACACTTATTATTATTATTATTATTATTATTATTATTATTATTAAAAACCTTGATTTGTTGTGAAGAGAATGGCCTTAATTACGGCCCTCTCAATTCTTAGAAGCTCAAAAAACTACTGTGCCGTAACTTTTCTCTTTTAAATAGGGCAATTTGCAAGAATTTTCACTTTTATTTCAAAATAATTATATTCTTTATTTTTAATTATTAAATATACATATTTCCAATATCATATTAAATATAGCTTTGACGAAATTTAGTTTGATTTAACAATAATAAAAGTGTGCATTTGATTAACCAAACCAAATTTTATAAGTAACTGAAATTTTTAGAACTTTAAAATAATAACCGAACCGATTAAATTTTATAATCGAAATTAACTGAACTAAAACTTATCGGCTCGATTACAATAAATATTTCAGTTATTGTATAATTTTTAGAATATTTTCAGATTTGTAAGTTTCTATATTGTATAACAAAATCAATGAGATAATAAAAATAATCATAATAGAGGTAAAAGGTTCAAAATATATACTAATAAAAGTTATACAACTACTAAAATAAAGTCAAATTTATAATTAAGATTAACAAAAAATATAATAAATAATTGTTCAAAAATACACCAATTCAAAAAAATAAACATTATTCATAGAAGTAAAAATGATAATTAAACAACTACTTTAAATCTTTTATATATATATATATATATATATATATAACCATTTGTATTTTTTAAACTAACCTAACCGATAGCAAATAACAGTAATTTTTTTAAATATAATAATTGAACCAAATTGAAAAACGAAAAATCTATTACTAAAATAACCAAATTTTATCGGTTCAATTTGGTTATTGGGTTCAAATCAGATACCGATAAGCCCTAGCTACATTGGCCAAAGCCAAAAACAAGTTTTAAGCCGCAATCTTGGCTAAAAACCAAACTAAGGGTCAATATGAGAAATTTTAACAAATTCAGAAGGTTTGTTAGGAATTATGCAAATAAAAAATTTTGAGTGAAGTTTTATGATTTTAACTACATTTATTTATTTTGCTAATTGCATAATTTTTATTGGAAGAATTAAAAATTTAATATAAATTTAAAAAAAAAAAATTTTGGAACTCGTTCGAACCGCCAATTCCTAAACAGGAACCGCCTAGTTAAAAAATTATTTGCACTGTAGTTCACGAGCCATAGCCAACATCACTAGCTATCCATCTATCAGAAAAGTTAAATAAAAGTTTCTTTGCCATCCGTAAATTTTTCATTGAGAATGTCATTCGTAAACCTTTTGCATATCCACTGACAGTCTGAACTCATTTTTGTCTTGTTATATTTGCAAATGATTTTGTTCAGAACTTTAATTGAGGATTACTATTCACATTGATGTTTCTTTATTTTTGTTTAAATTTTCATATAATACCAATTTTTAAAAATATTAATTTCTTTACTTGCAAAAGACATACTCAGCTATGTATTTATCTATTTTTATTATTTTTTCTCTTGACTATTTTTTTTATTCAAGTTGCTCACTTTGTTTCATTTTTGGTTCATTCTAACTTTTAAAAATTCAAATTTTTATTAAAATATACTCTTTATCATACTAAAAAAAATAGCATATTTATTTCACGCAATAATAAATTTTATCATATCATTATATGGTGGTTGAATTTATTGTATTTTTTAAATATTAGCAACGGGGATAAAAAACGGAAATATATAGAGAGTAATTTAAACCAAACTTGGACCAAAACAAATGATAAAAAGGCAAAATAGCAAAAGTGGAATATTACATATGACTTATGTCTTCTTTAATTAATGTTATGACTTTTAATCACTTATGTTTCATTTGAAATGTATGAATCCATTTCATTTAGAAGTGTGTTGCTTTTATGCGACGACCATAAATGTTATATCTATACATTTCTAAAAATTTCGGTAATATCTTTCTCTAATTTTTTAGGTGCACCATATGGACAGTCTTGTGTGCACTTAAAGAGCGGAAGAGATATAATATCGAATTTTTACATATGTATGACTTATAATATGTAACCATTCATATATACCCATCATTCCCAAATTCTGCATTCTGGATAGTTTATTGATTTCTTATCATCCAATGAGAAAGCCAATAACGAATTTATGTGGCTAAAATGTACAACATTACTCGTTCACTTTTTTTTTTTTAAAATTTAGTTATGTTTTTCTATAAAGGTTTAATCACCAAAAAAATTCCTGATATTTTATAGTTTTTACAGCCCTAGCACCACCTTATAATAATTACATTATGATGCTTATTGTTTTCGAGTTTTTAACAAATCTAGCTTTTGGTTATAAAAAACGAACTCCGATGTCCATATAGACACTGGTTTTTTGGGGAACAAAAAATTATGGGTCCCACTTGACACAAACTCTCCATCTTTATATGGGTTCCACTTAATTCTCCTTTCATCTTCTTCCCTTTGAGATTTTTCCCACCTAAAATTTCATCATTAACTTTTCAAGAACAAATCTATTGAGCCTTTCAATTTTTTTACATAAAATATAAAGGGACAACTTAGCACTTCAATCCATCTCCAACACTACCTTCTCTCTCTACCCGCTCTTTTTACTATATACATCTCTAAACATCATTAACAATGGAGTGCTCTTTATCTCTCAAATAAAAAATTCTAACTGAACTAAGAAACTAGTCTAAGGCTGTTGGAAAAATTGTAAATATAAGAGAAAAATTTTCTTAAAACACAAATTGTTAATTGATAGAATTTTTTTGGTGAAGAACATAAAAAAAAGAATGTTGTTTTCGAATGGAGCCAACAACCTAAGTTCCATTTTAAAAAAAGTTGAGGATGTCAATTTAATGGATATGAAGTATGTTTGGATCTTGGAATGTCTAATAAAAATAGAGGTTGCAGAGTGAGGGGATGACATTCATTCCTTGCTTATAGGAGTTAGGGCTTTAGTCTCTAAATTACAGCTCTGAGCCTCAACGATAATGGGGTCATTGTTGGTGGCAATGGATTTAGTGATGGTTGCGCCATTCTTGATGGTAGTGGTATGTAGAGAGGAAAAGAGAGATGGAGAGAGATTACAGAGAGATAGGGAGCAATGAATAGAGAGAGAGAAAGGGATGACTTAGACACTATGGGAGCTATGGGAGCTGAGTCAACAATTTTTTTTTGTTCTCCAAAAAAACTGGTATCCACGTAGGCATCATAATTCATTTTTTATGATCGAAACTATATTTGTTAAAAACTCGAAAACGATAAGTATTATAGTATAATTATTATAAGGTGGTGTTAGGGTTGTGAAAACTGTAAAAGGTCATAAATTAATAATTAAGCCTTCTATAAATTTACCAAAATTTCGGCGGAATTTCACTTAAAAGTAGTCAATTTCTACAATTTAGTTCATTCACCTACGGTACACAATAATTATAAAATGAATACAAATGTAAGCAACCACAATCATGACAAGAATAAACTCTAAAACCTGGACCACAAAAGAAACTTAAGAAATTTCTTATGTCAACAACCTAAGCAAAAGCCTAGAAAACAAGCCCAAGTGAAACATAACTGTGTCTTGCTCGTATATATATATATAAGCATAAATAATTAATTTTTCCAAATTTTTTTAAAAGAGCTCATAATATTTAAATGAATTGCATTGCCTAAGGATAAAAAAATGAATAACAACAGTAGTCCAGTTTTATTTCTATTTAACAGCATATTCTATAGGTCAAAAAGACCTATAGAATATTCTACCTTCAGACCTTTTTTTTTTTTTGTTAATTTGAACCATTTTTAGCGCCACTTTTTAGGCTTTAGAATATATTGTTCCTTCTCATTCCAGACGATTTGTATTTGGAAAAAAAACAAACTTTTATTTTAATTATTTTCTGGTTAGTTTTCCAATATTTTCCCCATTAGACTATTAGGGTTTTTAAGTTAAGACTATCACTTAGAGGTTATACTTGTTATATAAAAAATCTACATATACATCTCTACACACTTGTTGTATATATTTTACATATATATTTTATTTCTTTTTTTTATTATTTTTTAAACTAATTGTTAAATTCAAGTTAAAATTATCATATAAATGTTGCATATAAAATCTATATACTTGTTATATATAAAACCCATATACACATCTTTACACACTTATTGCATATATTTCACCTATACATTTTTTCGCTTTTTTTTTTTAATTTTTTAAAACAAATTGTTAAATTCAAGTTAAGATTATCACATAGATGTGTTACCTATAAAATCAATATACTAAAAAAGGAAGAATTTTTTTTTTCTATTTTGTGATTGCTAATGTTTTTATTTTATTTTTTATTGTTTTATATTGATGGTATATAGCGGGTGCAGTTGACTTCAAAGAGATTTTGTTTAAACCCATATTCACCATGAATACAGAGAAACTAAATTTGGAGAGGAAAAATAATATTGATTAGGATGAAGAAGTATTAGGTTACAATAACCGTCTCACTATTTATACAACTCTACAACTAATCTACTGCTGGCACATGTGAAAAACTACACTAAACATCTACTAAGCAACTACATTGAATAACTTAGCTAACTAAAAATATTATGCCATAGAAGTCTATGTAGGAATTACATAGTTTACATCCCTCCCTCAAGTTGAAATTGGTAATGACCAACTAATCCAAACTTGGAAAGCATGAAACGAAACTGAGAAGGACTAAAGGGCTTGATAAACATATTTGCTAGTTTTTAAGAAGAAGCAACAAACTGTGGATGAACAAACCCTTCTTTATGCTTCTTTTGGACAATGTGGAAATCAATCTCCACATGCTCAGTCCTCTCATGAAACATAGGGTTAGCTGTTAAATGCAAGGCAGATTGATTGTCACACTAGAGGGAAATGGGCAGCTAGAATGGAACTTGCAAATCATGCAAAATGTAGCTCAACCACTGCAACTCACAAACAGTAGAGGCCAAGCTACGATACTCAGCCTCACAAGATGAATAAGACACCACGAAATGCTTCTTGGTCTTCTAGGAAACAAGAGCACCACCAAGAAAAATACAAAAACCAAAAAGAGATCTTATGGTGGCACATGAGGCCTAGTCAACATCACAATAAGTTGATAAGGTAAGATTACTGCTGACTGGATAAAACAAACCAAGGGACAAATTCTCATTCAGATACCTCAGTGAATGTATAGTTACATCCCAATGAAGCTGGGATTGTCGGTTGACAAACTGACTAAGTTGTTGGACACAATAGCTTATGTCATGTCTCGTCAAATTCAAGTACAATAACCGACCAACCAACAGGCGATACACTTCTGGCTGTGAAAAAAGAGTATGAGTGTCAACTTGAAGTTTTAAGAAAAGGAGTTGATGCAGTTCTACTCTCCAGCATACCCATATCTTTGAGAATGTCCGTAAGATACTTCATTTGATTGATGTAAGTGCCAATTGAGGAACGAGCAACTAAATACCTAGGAAATATTTAGCATATCCTAGGTCCTTGATGGTGAATATGTGATTTAGAAACTGCTTGACTTGAAGAATCTATGCTTCTAAGGTCCAGTCAATAACATATCATCTTCATAAACAATAAGTGCCAAAAAAACCAGTAGATAATAATAAAGTAAAGAGACAGTGATTAGAAGGTGACTGAGAAACCAAAGACTTCAGGCTGCTTAGTAAATTCTTAGTTCCATTCACTTGAAGCCTACTTGAGTCCATACAAGCTTTTGTTTAGTTTACAGACCTGAAAAGGACCTGCTTTAAGGTAACCTTCAAGCGGCTACAATTTTACTTCTTCACTAAGCATTATTGATATCTAATTGATGAATAGGCCATGACTTAATAGTTACTAATGCTAAGAACACTATCACTATGACTAACTTAGCCATAATAGAAAAACTATCAAAATAATCCTGCCCCTTAACTTGATTGTAGCCTTTGCCTACTAATCTTGCCTTAAATCTGTCCACTGAGCCATCAGTTGGATATTTTACCTTATAAACCCATTTATTGCCAATAGCTCTTTTTCCTTTAGGTAAAGTAGTCAAAGTCCAGGTATTATTAGCCTCTAATGCTAACAACTTAGAATTCATAGCCTTCACCCATTCCTCTGATTCAGTTGCCTATTTGTATGTAGTAGGTTCTGCAATTGAAGATACTTTTGCCATAAAGTTAGAATGCAGGAGAAAGTAAAGTTGAATTGGGAGAAGTACTAATGGAAGATAAAAAGGGTGTAAAGTTGAATTGGGAGAAGTACTAACGGAAGATAAAAAGGGTGTAGCAGAATGTAAAGAGATAGAGGTAGAGGGGGAAAAGGTTCTGGTATTAAGGTGTGACAGACATAATCTTGGAGCAAATGGGAGGTTGTCTAGTTCTTATGCTCTGTCTAGTAAGAGCAGGTGATGTAGTAGAATTAGATAGCCTAGAGGACTGACCAGTAGTGATTAGATCAAGTATATGAACCATATATGCGGAGCTTGGATCATGAAAGGCAGCAATAGGAAGAGGAATTTAACTTACAGAGTCAAAATTGAAAATAGAGTGAAATGGAAAAATATATTAATGGAAGACAACATCTCTAAAAATGAAAATGGTGTGATTGTCAAGATCATAGACCTTATAAGCCTTTTGACTAGGTGAGTAGCCAATGAAGGCGCACTTGAAAGATCTAGACTGAAATTTGTCTTTATAAGGGGGATAACGTTGGCCACATAATACAAGCATCCAAACTATGGAGAATTTCACCGGTGATACCTCAACTATGTAAATTGTAATAATTCAGTACCTCAAAGATTATTTGTAACATAAAATTACCTCAACTTTTATTTTATAACTAAAATAATCTTTGAAAAACTGAATTGTTACAATTTGCATAATTGGGCTACCGTTGGTGAAATTCGTCCTCCAAAACTCCTAAGAAAGGTATAGCCTGCCTTTGTATGATAAATAATTTCATATGGGGACTTCCACTGTAAGACCTTACTTGGTAGTCTATTGATGATGTATGCAGCAGTCAACATTGCCTCTCCCCAAAATTTCTTATGTAAGTGAGATTGGAACATTAAGGCTCTGGTAGTGTCTAACACATGCCTATGTTTTCTCTCCATAATTCCATTTTGTTGTGGAGAGTAAGGGCTTGTTCTCTAGTGTACAATCCCAAAGGTATGAAATTTTGACATTGATTACTCAGGAGCTCTGAACCATTATCGGTTCTAACAATCTTAACAACAACTTGAAATTGGGTTTTGATTTCTTCGGTGCTTGTGCATTAGTGGATAAAACGTAAATCCATGTGACACGACTATAGTCATCAACTATGGTCAAGAAATAGAGACAACCAATGAAAGTGGTATATTTATATGGCCCCCAAATGTCAACATGCAAAAGCTCAAAAATAACCAAAGTATGTGTTTCACTAGAAGGGAAAAATGTCTGTGCTGTTTAGCTTTGTAACAAGTATCACAGATAGTAGCATCTGGTTTAATTTGGTTAGGAATAGAAGATATATACACTAGAGTAGTGAATGATGCATGACCCAGACGAGCATGCCAAAGAGAATTACGATTTTTATTATTGACAGAAGAAGTAATACAAATTGACCTTTTGATGGGAAGACAATACAGATTTGAAATATAAATCAATTAGATCCACCTTATTACTTGGAGAGACTGTAACAATTCTATAGGACTGTATAACAGAAGAAGAAAAGGATGAATGATCCAATATGTACATAGTTCCAAAGACCTTTCCAACTACCAAAATTTGATTAGTCTTCAGGTCCTGTAGAAAACAATATGTGGAGTAAAAGTTAAAATGAATATAAAGATCTTTGGTAAGTTTACTAACACAAAGTAAATTGTATTTGAAGGATGGTATGTGTATGACTTCTGTTAAGGTGATATGATTGGTAAGTTTTATATTACTAGTTTGATTAATGAGTTTTATTGTCCCATCAGGCAAGTGAACCGGTATAGGCTTTAAAGTAGTAGGAATGATGTCAAAAAGGTTATAATTCTTGCACATATGGCTAGAGGCTCCTGTATCTACAATTCATATGCCTGTATTAGATAAACTAGCAACTTGAAAAGCATGTTCAACAATCATACCTGCATAGTTGACTTGATGAGTTTGTGCAAAGTTGACTTGTGCCCCCTCATAGGCCATTTTGCCCTTTAAGGCTTTTGCTATCTCCTGCTGAACAAGTGCCGCTATTACTGGGCTCAAGCTATCATCTGCCTTAAAGAAACTAGTATCTCCATACTGTTCTAATGGACTACCGCTTGATTGGCATAAGTCCTCCCAGTTGATTTCCCTTTTTGCTCCTTTAACTCCTTATAGCAGTCTGGTGTACCATGTAATTGGCAGCATGATTCTTGTGTATGTCTTGTTTTATTATAATGAATGCATTTTCTATCACCCT
>CATIWF010129914.1:0-14331 GCA_949630135.1 Balakata baccata
TTGACAACAATTTTTTCCTA
This sequence comes from Balakata baccata, assembly GCA_949630135.1. NCBI lineage: Eukaryota > Viridiplantae > Streptophyta > Magnoliopsida > Malpighiales > Euphorbiaceae > Balakata > Balakata baccata. The sequence continues at coordinate 21 of CATIWF010129914.1, forward strand.
ACTCTATATTTTCATTTATAGAATTAATAACTTATTGCCATGTATATAAATAGTTCTATAATCAGTTCTATATGTGCAATTATTAATTTTTACAAAACAGTCCGTTCACTTAATTTATAAATATTGCGTGAATTTATTTTAAATAAAGAATTTTGATTGTGATTGTTAGAAAATTTATTATATTTCAATTAATTATAATAGCTTACAATTTTATCTTATTAATTCGTCGTATTTCATAAACTATATTTAATTTTTAAAATTAAATAATTAAAATCTAGGTAAAAAATTTGAAACCTTAGAAATATAAAACACAAAAGTTCAAAAATCGATTCAGACCGAAAAAAAAAAAGGTTCAAAATCGATCACGTTAGTGCCTTCCAGCCTGTCTACCAGTCAAACTTATCCGTTTAACCGCCAACATATATTTATTTCTCACGATATTTTCCCATAATCTCACTTTCCATCTCTGTAACTTCCATAACTGTAATAAACAGTCGGTTAAGGAAACTGCGGCGAGAAAACCTTTCAATTTCCCAAATTTGGCGAGATTTTAGTTTAGATTCTTCAGCAATCCAACCGCCTTACGTGGCAGTTATACAGCTGATATATCTCTAACCGGTAACTGACAAGTCCCGGTTGTCTATACCGCTTCATCCCCTCATCGGTTTACCGGCTTTATCAGTTACCTTGACCCTTTCCTTTATAAATCATTCTCCTCTCTGGTCTGTAGAAAACTGCAAACAGTCTCTATTCTTCATCGATTCTTTATCTCAGGTTTTCTTCTTTTCTTGTATCAATGGGCAACGATCCAGATCGAGTGAAAGGACCGTGGAGCCCCGAGGAAGACAAACTACTCCAGAAACTCGTTAAACTGCATGGAGCGCGAAACTGGACGTTGATATCCAAAGCGATACCAGGTCGATCTGGAAAATCTTGCCGTTTGCGGTGGTGTAATCAGCTTTCTCCGGAAGTGGAACACCGTCCTTTTGCGCCGGAGGAAGACGATATCATTATCAACGCCCATACTACATATGGCAATAAGTGGGCCACTATTGCAAGGCTCCTCAATGGCCGCACAGATAACGCGATCAAGAACCACTGGAACTCGACGCTGAAGAGGAAGTATGCGGCGATGGTAGAAGACGGAAGGATTGAAAAACATCCGCCGGAGAAGAAATCAGCAGCAATGATGTTGTCTCCGTCCAGTCCATGTTCTTCTGGATCCGACGTTAGCAACGCGGAGGATGAGAACCTGTTTTATCGGCCCGTAGCCAATGCTAATTTAACTATTATGTCGACTATGGAACACGACAGCGACGACGTTTCAACGGAGCTCACTCTGTCTCTTCCGGGGAAGAATAATGAGCCATATACAAGTGAGTCGGCTCGTAGAGAGGTATCAGTATTATCAAAAAAATTTGTTGAGAAAACCATAACGTTAGGGCCAGAGTTATTAGCAGTGGTGCAAGACATGATAAGAAAGGAAGTTAGGAATTACATTGGTGAAGATGGTTAGTAGAATCGATAATGTCCAATGTATTTGGCAAATATAGATGAGTTGCATAACCAGGATCATGTCAATAATAAATTTTCTCACAAAAGAAAAAAAAAATCATATTAATGGATATAAAGATTCCAAGAATTGAGATTTTTCTAATTAATCTTGTTATGGTCATTCTTTTGGCTTTAAATTGATTGTTTAATTTTCAATTTGATTTGCTGAGTATTTTGGTGGGTTCGTGTTTGGTTGTACGGTCGTGTATTTTGGCAGTACAATTTGGAGATGTTTGCAGGGGTTAGGACGGTGGCTATTGGCTTCGCATTGCGCGGTCGAAAATGAATTCACGTGCTCTATCGCATAGTAACTAATAATTTTGTTTATTATTAGCTTGTCGTCACTATTCACTAACAAGTCTTGCTTTTTTGAATATTTAATTCTCTGACAATAAAATCGTTTTAGTAGTGATTTCATAATGTATTATCATGTTAATATATTATCGGCTTAATTTAAGATTGACAAATGAATTTTATAAATTTTCGATTTTGCACTATTTATCGAGGGATGAATTATCAATTTGATCTCCAAACTCTTTTGCCATGGTTAATTAGCCAACTATTTTGTTTTTTTTTTTTATTTTATAAAAAGAATGTTACTCACCCAAAAGTAACCTGGCTAAATTATTACATAACTTCAATTTAGGGATATGTTACCCCATTTCACCACCAAATATTTTTATTTTCATTTTCATGAAATTCTTATCTATTATGAATTTATATTGTTGTCTTATTTGTATAAGAACACGAAAAATGATAAGAAAAGTTTATATCAAATAGAATAAAATTATCATAACTTGAATAATAAGTGATAATTTGATTCAAAAATTTATTATAGGGCAAGAAAAAAAAAACATTTCACATTTAGCCCAAATTAAGTAATCTAGAAAAGTTTTTTGGAATTTTTAATAAATACAAAAAAAAAAGAATTAATTACAACTTTATATACACTCAATGTTAATTTCAATTTTAACAAAAAAAATACTTTCTACAGTTACACCTGTACACATTTGGCTTAAAACAGTTGTAAATAAAAGCTATAAAGTCGGATATATCTTGAGCATACATTGGGTATATCTTGAAAATACTTTCGGCCTAACAATTGTAAACACATGCTATAAAGTCAGGTATATCTTAAGTATACATTGAGTATATTTTGAGGATACTTTCGGACTAACAATTGTGAATAAAGGCTATAAAGTCCAATATACCTTGGATATATCTTGAGGATACTTTCGGCCTAAAATTGTTGCGAACAAAGACTATAAAGTCTGGTATACCTTGGGTATATCTTGAGGATACCTTCAGCCTAAAATAGTTATGAACAAAGACTATAAAGTCCAATATACCTTGGGCATACATTGGATATATCTCGAGGATACCTTTAGTCTAAAATAGTTGTGAACAAAAGCTATAAAGTCTAGTATATCATGGACATACATTGGATATATCTTGGAGATATCTTCAGTCTAAAATAGTTGTGAACAAAGGCTATAAAGTCTAGTATACTTTGGGTATACATTAAATATATCTTGGAGAAACTTTCGACATAAAATACTTAGTATAACAGTTTATAAAGTCCGGTATACTTTGGATATATCTTAGATATATTTTTGAAGAATAAAAAATAATTGATAATTAATAAACAAATACACATAATAACCTAAATTCTAATGACCTCAAGCATAAAAACTATACAGTGGGTAATGACTATATTTAGGAAGTCATAGTCAAATATAATGATAATGATAAATATTTCTATTAAATGGAAGCACTGCATACAAATCTCTTTCCTCTATCATTTCTAAGCAAATAGAGCAAATTTTTTATTCATCATTTTCTTCATTGCTGCCTTTAAATAAAATCTTCTTAAATATTACAGTATGCAACTACTATTTTTCTCTCTAAAAATAAAAATTAAAAAATTCAGTAAAAATAAAATAATTTTTGGTACAAATAAAAAAATATAAATATAAAAAATATAAAAATTTCGCTAAATCTTCAAATTTAGATAAAGTTTTTTTTCTAGGCCCAAAAGTTGTCCCAGTGGTTCCCAGGGAAGTGAACAGAGAGTAATGTTTGGCCGGACGGATAGAAAGAAACTGTAAGGCATCCACACAAAAACTGGAAACTGTAAAACGTCGGCTTAAATCTGGAAAGTATAAAATCATCATCGTTTTTACATTTTATTCTTTAACATTTCATTATCAGCTAGCTAAACAGATCTTCCTTCGATCAACAGATCAATTACCTGCCTGATTTCCTTGAAATCCAAGCAGACCGAGCAGAAGAATAAGGCGGCATAGATCAATATAACGAAGAGGTGGTGGAGATATGTTGCCAACTTCGTCTAAACTCCGGCCGTCGACTTCCAGTTCTCGACCTAACTCCATGTTTCCACAGTACCTCCGGCGAATTATTAAGGTGTCTCTCTCTTTCTCTCAAGATCCGATCTGTCTTCTCATTTCAATTGGATCCAATTGCTTATACTATTCCTCAATTGCTCTCCTCTGCCTCGTAAATTTTTGAATTTTGCGTCTTCAACCTCAATTCTAACTGTGAAATATGTCGTTATGTGCTTTCAGTCTGCTTATCTGTGTTGCAACGAACAAAACGATTTTGAGAAAATCACCATCATATTTAATTTTTATGAGCTTAAGAAGCACCAGTGATTCATCATTGTAATTGACCAATCGAAGTTGTTATTGGAGTAGTTTTTATTATATCTTGATTGGATATGTTTGTTTTCGTGTTGTTTTTGTTCATTGTAGTGGCAACAAATGGATATTGAGTATACTTTCTGGCAAATGCTTCACCTTTGCACCTCACCGAAAGTAGTGTAAGCATCATCCCCTTTACTGGTCTTACTGTTACTATCCATTTGTGTGTAGTTTGGAGATATGCCTTGCGGCAGAAAGAAGAGCTAGAGATGTTATGTTGCATTTTCTTAGGACGTTATTTCTTTCTTCGTCAATGCTTGATTTCAGTGCTTTTGATATTCCTGAAATACAATTGCTCCAAAGTTTCTGAATTTGCTGCGAAAGGTTATATTTGAGCATAAAAAATTTTCATACCATGTCGATTCACTTGCCAGCAATTTCCTTTTTATGTTTTTCGTTTTGTTGTGTGATTCAAATTCAGTTTCTACTCCAAAATGCGTTCTGTCGTTGACCCCTATACCAGTAAATGAAAGCCTGTTTCTTTTAACAGATTGAATTTTTTGCTGCACATAAATGGTTTCATTATCTTTTACCGTGAGTTTTCAATGGTCTATGATCGATTGATGGTATCAAGTGTATGCTCAAAAAATAGGGTCAGATTTTTTTTTTGTTATTTTTTTTAATGGTTAGATCATAGATGTGTGCATAAGCATTCTATTGGTTTATTTGTTGGCAATTGTCTAATTGAGTAACTTGGCATTTTGCATATGCGGCTACATGATGAATCCAGCTATCAGCACACTAAGTATCACAAGCGTAAGTCCATTCTCCTATTGAAGAGAGTCTTTTCTTTTAAAAATTATATATTTGTCTAGCAAATCTTCATAAGAACTCTTAACTGAGGTATAGTACATGAATTTTTGGAAATTATGATTCAATGAAGTTTAATATGTTTTTTCCAAAATGTTTTAGCGTTATGATTTAGTTTTTCAGCTACTTGCTCAAAAGGCAGTTGTCTTGATGCTGGTTACAGAAGGGAGAACAAGCAATTTTAGTTTATAGGAACATTTATGTGCAGTAACATCAGATAGTTGATAGTATTTTGATGTATCGTGCTTATACTTCACTAGTGTGGGGGTGGGGGGTCTGAATTTTAATATTTGCTGGAATTTCTCATCTGAAACTCGTAAAGGGAGGAACAAAACAGTTTCTTACATTGTGGACTAAATTTTCTATGTAGGAGGTTCAAATGGGGACTTTTCCTGTTAAAAAGGATGAAATTTGTGAAAATGCTGTTAATTTTTTTCCTTTTTCTTCCTTTTTGGGTTTCATAAACTAATAGTCAATATTTTGGTTTCAGAAACTAAGAATCAGTGGGCACGTGATGACCCAGCTTTTGTTGTAATCTGCAGTTTCCTTTTGGTTGTTACTACTTTGGCTTATTGTGCTGCGTGAGTTCCTTGTACACTTCCTGCCCGTTTACATAAATGTAATGATTGTTATTGTAATGTTGGCTGTCAAAACGGATGCTTCAATTTCTGTCAGAATTTCTATGAGAAATCTTTCAGGAACTCGTTTTGTCGGGGTTCTATTCAATGTCCTAACTTTCAAATTATGCGATGTCACAGTGTTAATATATATATATATATATATACATACTTGTCTGTATTCTCTATTCTAGTTTATTGTCAGACTGTTTATTTTTGTGCTTTATGATTCCTTGATTTTAAGTATTCTCTACATATTAAATCTTATTGTTATCCTTTTTTCTCCCTTTTCAGGTATGACCATAGTGCTGCACATGCTGTTTTTGTAGTTATTTCTGTACTGCTTTTCCATTTTTTAATAACTGGAATACTTCTGGCTACATTTTGTTGGTAAGAGCAGTCACCCTATTACTAATAACGATATGCCAATGTTTGTGGATTTCATTTCAAATAAACTTATTTTGTTTTAAATGGCCTTCTGTATATTAGTTAATCTCAATGCTTTGCTCATTGTATGTGGTTGACATCCTTTGTGCTCCTGGAAATGGAACCAAACAGAGCAAATACGCTAGCTTCTGTAAATATTAACTATGAGACAAAGACTGAAACACCTTTTGAGAAATATCAAATGATGAGGTTGAAATTTTAACATCTTAAACAGGGAAACTGGAACTGCAATAAAATATTGATTGCCAGATAATGGTACTACTCTTGTCTAAGGAAAATGTTTCTTGAGCAGGACTCTGTAGTTGGTTCAAATATATACTGAATAAGTAGAAATTTTTTTTTAATATCACAGCTTTCTTTTTCTGTTACCACTAATGTCTCCCATTCTCCAAACTGTTGTTTTACATTCTGCATACTATTGTCACTGTGGTCCTGGATTTTGTTTGAGATTTCAATACTAATGATGGAATATCATTATGAACCTGATAGGGAATTATGCCTAATGTTTGTGATTTTATTTGTCAATGCCATACAGGTTCATGACTAATGCATACCTTAGAGAGGAGGCTCCAAACAGCCATGTGGTTGAGCAACGCGTTGAATGGCAAGTCTAGCAACTCTTGATTCCCATTTAGATATATTTGTTTGGTAATTATGTGCATGGTATTTTTGTTTATATTTTGTAGATTCTTGACACACCAGTCTTTAATGTTTACTTTTTGCGTATGGTTTGGGTATTTCCCCCCCCCCCAACTGTGTGCATAATTTGTTACTGTAGATTACTGACTTCTTTTAATCTTTCTTTATTCTCTTCTTTGGTTGAAGGCTTTATGCATTTGACGTGCACTGCAATTCTTTCTTCCCAATGTTTGTTATGCTTTACGGTAATTCCTATTTAATACATGTTTTTTAATTTTTCAACCGCAATTTTTCTTGCCATGACATTGATCAGGCCTTGATTTTGCTGCAGTTATACATTATTTCGTGTCCCCTCTTTTGGTAGCCCATGGTTTCATACCTGTATTGCTGTCAAATCTGCTTTTTATGGTGGCAGCCTCATACTATCATTATCTCAACTTTTTAGGTTATGACGGTAAGCCAAAAATTATTTTTGAATTAGAGTGGAAATGTCTTGGCCAAAATTAACAAAAGTTGAAGCATGGTGAACATATGCTTTAATCCTGGCCAAATTTCTGATCCTTGATCCGCTTTCTTATGGTTTGCTAGGTTGGTTTTGAAAAATTGTTCTCTGTACAATAAGGAACATTTTTGCTCCTCTCAACTGGGAGTGTTAGTAATATTATAAATCACTTTCAAAAAGCAAACTAATGTTCGACTTGTCATTGGCTAATTTGTTAGATGCATGAATGAAGTTCTGAATTCAAGGTTGGTGGTGAATTCTTACCACAAAACTACTGCTACTACATTACTTTACTGATAGTATTTCTTATATTGCAGTGCTACCCTTTTTGGAGAGGACAACATTTTTCCTATATCCTATTGGTGTTGTCATTGTCCTTTGTCCTATATGTAAGAATTAAAACGCAGCAATTTCTGTGTTTGGCCTTTCCTTTGGATTCTAATGTTGCTCGAAATTATGTTTTATTTTCATTTTACTTTTGGAATCGTTTGCAGTGATTTTAAGTGGGTTCAATCCTTCAAGGTACTTCATGAATATGTACTTTAGCCAAAGGATGTGATGTACTGAGCTAACAATTCGATAGCACATTTAATGGGATGAGGGGATAGCTCGAGACTGCATCGATCATCATTCTTTCACTTGCATTGAAAAATATAGGCGGAGTTTTCTAACTTCTTTCTAATCCTATTCCCTTACAAGTCCACAGAACCGAGTGCCGAAGGACAGAAGTTTTCCTGATGGTATCATTGATCAAGTGGGTATGTAACCTGTCCATCATGTATTTTCCATTTCTTATTATAGCCATTTTGAATACGCCAACTTCTACATTTTATGTATGCAAGTTTTTTGTTTGATGCTGCATGTAAAATTTAGAAAAAAATGTTTAAAGTCAATGCGACTTATGGGAGAATGAGAATGAGGATGAAGTATTAGTATATTATTGGCATGAAAAAAGAATAAGATAAAGGTCAATAGTGTTTAAATACTAGTATTTTCCCGGGAAAATATTACTGTTAGATGAAGAAAATATTTGTTTCATGTTCTTTCGAAATTTTTCGTTGGGCATCACTTGGATTTAAGACTTAAAATAAGAATGGTCTAATTATCTGTACAACAAATAATTTTCTTGACAATGCTTGTTTAAAAGGAAAAAGTAATTTCCTTTCCTTGCAAGGAAATAAAAAGACGAAGAGTTAGGAATATTTTAAGCAATTTAAATTCCAGTTTTACTTTTTTTTTCCCCATCTATATGTGTCATGTATATAAAAAAGAAGTTTTTATTATCTTTAAAATTCATTTATGAATGAGTCAATATTATAATTATCTTTTGAAAAAAAAGTCTTTTAAGGTGTAGTCAATTATTCATTAAAAAAAATGAAGAGAATTGGACACAATTCATATTTTTTTTACATATAATAATATTTTTACGTCACAATTCAAAAATTACTAAAAATATTTTTTTAGCATATCATATTTCTTAAAAATGAATTGGTTAGATATAGGGCGGAAGATTTATTAGTTACAGCGTAATGAAAAATCTAAAAACCAGAAAAAGAACGAGATAAAACCATTAGAATTATAAATATAATAAAACTCTCATTAGGAATAAAAATGTTGTAAATTTTGAAGAAAGAGTTAAAAAGTATAAAAACGAAAGAGGGAATAAAAAGGATTTTTATGATAAATAAGAAGTTAAGTAGTGTATTTTCTAAAAAAAAGAAGTTATAAATTGAGTATAAGGTATAAATTTTCAATTTGAAAAATATACATATTTCAACCTCATAACATCATAGTACTGTATGAAATAGAAAACAGCAAGTGATCCAATACTTCAAATATATTATCTAACATGAAAAGAAAAGTCTAGACACACACGTCAATTCATGAAACAACTTTTTATTATCTGGAAACATACTCAACTTTCTTTTGAATTTTCTTTTTATAAGGATTTGTTGGTACACTACGGCACTGCAATATATTCTTGCAATGAAATTGGACTTGCCCTTTTTGTCTGAAATATTTCTAAAATTTGGTCTATTACTAGGAAAATTTTTGCCCAAAATTTCATGAAGGCAAATTTTTAAGAAAAAAAAAAAATTATGGATGAAACTAATTAATAATTAAATTATGAGTGATAATAATTAATCAAATGTGAATTTCATTAATCTGAGAACTCAATACCCTCGTGATGGAACCGGTCTGACTTATTATTATGCTTAAAGTCATTTTATTTGAACAAAACCATAGTAAATTAGCATTCATAAACATTAAAAAATTAAAAATAGAAAAACTCAAGATAATCAAAATAAATAATATGGAAATATATATAAATTGATAAATATAACATAAATAGTTTACCACATTATCACAAAAGTTTTCTGCGGAGGTTGGTAAGTTTCGTTGTCAAGGATGACACCAATAAGGTTTTGGGTAACAAATCATCACAACCACAAATGAATTGAATTGAAAACAAAAACATACCCATCATCAGCCATCTTTCACAGGAAAAAAAAAACTCAGCTTCTTTTTCTTCTTATTAACAAATGCAGAAAACAGAGACTCCTTAATCACCATATAAGGTTTTGCAAGCACTTATATATATATATATATGAATAAATTCATTTTCATTTAATTTCAGGGTTCGAGCTTGCTGCCAGCAACATCCACCACAAACCTATATCTAACATCATTTTTCTCGAGCCTTTCAAAAGCTTTGTTAATGTAATCCATCTTGATAATTTCAATCATTGATGTCAATCCTTTTTCCTTGCAGAATTCAAGCATTTCCTGTGTTTCCTTAATGCTTCCTATGAACGTCCCTGTGATGCTCCTCCTCCCTAACAATATTCCACCAAAAACACCAAAGTTAACGGTAAAATTACCCATATAATCGGTGGAACATTTATCAACAAAAGAATGAGAGAGAGAGAGACTCACCAAGCATGACCACAGGAGTGAGAAACTGCAAAGGAGTATTAAGAACACCCATCAAGATCAACTTGCCATCAAGTTTCAATAGAGAAAGGTAAGGCTCAAGAGGATGGAAGACAGGCACAGTATCAATTATATAATCAAGTGAATCAGCAGCTTCTTGCATTTTAGATGCATCGGAACTCACCAAGTACTCATCAGCACCAAGATGCTCCATAGCCTCCTTCCTTTTCCTATCTGAAGAACTAATAACAGTAACATGGTGACCCATTGCCTTTGCTATCTTCACCCCCATATGACCAACTCCTCCAAGTCCTAATATCCCTCCTCTTAGTCCACTCCGCTTCAACCCAAAGTGGTTAAGTGGGCTATATACTGTCACCCCAGCACATAACAGAGGTGCCGCTTGCTCTGGTGCCATTCCATCCGGTATTTTCACTATAAACCTGAAACGAGAACACCAAAAAAAAGGGTTTCAATCTTTTGCTTTTTTAACCACTTTAATAACAAAAAGAAACATTTTTTGAAATGGGTTTTCCTTTAAATACACGAAAGATTATGTCATTATGAGATAGTACTGATGGTGCTGGGTTATTACTTTACTTATTTGTAACACAAAACTGAAACCAATATAAGAAAAAGTTTCAATCTTTTGGGATTTCAATCATTTCAATAACAAAAATATACATTTTGAAAATAGGTTTTGCTTTAAAAGCAAGAAATATTATGTTTCTGTAGAATAGTATGAATGGGTTTTTACTTATTTTCAAAACTAACCTGAAACCTGTGTAAAAAATTTTGAAGCTTTGCCTTATCTGATCATTTTAATAAAAAAAACAACCATTTATTGGAAATGAGTTTTGCTTTAAATGCGATAAAGTTGCTGTTTTTATGTTCAAATAGTACTTCTGGGTGATTACTTTTGATCTACCACCATGAATTGGGCAAAGCCACCCTGGGTGGGTCTGCCATCAGTATAAACATCATTGTAGGACCAGATTTTCTTGTTGCAGTATTGCTCGATGTCAGATTTGCACGGGACGCAATTTCTGCAGCATCCAACTATAACTCCAATACCAACTACTTCTCCTACTTTGAATTTGATCACTTCTGTTCCCACCTCCGCCACCTCACCAACCGCTTCATGCCTACGCACACAAGTACCAAAATTTATAATCAGATCAAGAAAGACCAAATAAATGATGCAATTTTCATTTCAATAAATTGTGACAAAATAGGATTAGATTGATCTACCATGAGATACAAAAGCAAAATGAGTTGGGTTACTATGCATAAACTGGCCGGCTAGAAAAGAAAAACGGGGAAAAAAAGGGAGGGATTTGATGTACCCAGGGACCATGGGGTAGTTTGACTGTCCAAAATCATTTTTGGTTTGATGAAGATCTGTGTGACAGATTCCACAGTAAGTAACCTTAACTAAAACATCCTCAGGGCCTGTATTTCTGCATCAAAAAGAAACCCAATAAGCACAGAAGTGCCATTAACAAAAGCATAATAATTAAACAGAATATTATATGTAAATGATTGGAGAATTAATCACCTAAGAGAATAGGTATAAGGTGATAGGATTCCAGATGGGTCTTTTGCTGCCCATCCAACAATCGTTCTCTCTGGTTCAAGGGTACCCATTCCTTCTTTCTTTCTTTGTCTTCTTTTCCTTTTTTCTTGATATGGAATGAATTAGAAATGCACTAAAGAAGAGGAAAAGGATAAAGAAGAAAGATGAAAGCCAAAGCTTTGCCTCCTCATTGGATAAATAATGGGACGTTTTCGGCAGAGGGTGAGGGTTTGTGGTTGGTGAGTTTGGTGGGCGGGTGGATTATCCTCTGCTTGAAGAACTAGGACAGCTCTTCCTCTCTGATTGGGACACATCAATAGATTCAGAAGGATTTTCATGTTTTTAAGATCATGTTATTTTCTTATCAAACTAGTGAACAGGATAATTCTAATTTCTTTTTTTTTTTTCCTTAAAAAAAGTGGAAACAGAATACAATTGTTTTTTATTTTTTCCCAAAAAGCAGGAATAGTGCCATAAGTTTGAGGAATGCGTCATGCCTATGTCACATCTCAATCTTTTTTTCTCTTTGTGAACAAAACGTCATGTCGTAGCATACTTCGTATCAGTAATTACATTCTTTATTTTGACAATTGTTTACCAAAAAGAATTTTGATTTATTAAGATTATGAGAAAATTGTATGAAAAATTTGAGTATTGTGTCAAAATATTCTCACTTTCCTAATTAAAAAAAAAACTAATTGCAAAAATTTATTAGAATAATATATTAGTTAACATTCTATATTATCATCCTACTCGATAAATCAATAATAAGTTTGTATTTAAATATCACGAACGACACTAAGAAAATAATTTATAAATTTATAGATAAAAACTACAGTGATCATACTCTTGAATTAAATAATTTATAAATTTTTATAAAAAATTATATATTTTTTTGGTGTTATCATGTTTGACTTGATATTGAAGACAAAGTATACATGGAAAGTCCAATTGTTTTTATTAAAAAAACTAACTTTTTTGGAGTATAAAGAAAAGATACAATCTTTCATGATTTTCTTTCAATTTTTTCTTCTATCATCCAGCCAATATTTATGAATTTTTCTTGAAGAATATGTATAAGATATTTTGACAAAAATCATATTTAAAAAAAGAATAGGATTTAAAGTCAAAAGTTTAATCTCTTTCATCTAAGATTTAATTTTGTAGTTAGTTTTTCCGAATTTTTTTTTATCAGATCACATGTTTTCTCAGCCAATTAATTTAAGAATAATTTTGCTCGTATTGGATATGACCTCAAGGATGACAAAAAACTCTCAAATGAATTTTTAAAATAGTTGTATATCTAAAACTCGAACTCGAAATATCTAATTAAGTTGAAAAAAACTCACACTATTTCATCTACACTGTCATGAGTTGAGTTTTGGCTAATAATCTTTTTTCAATTTCATAATCTTGTTATAAAAGTCTAACAATAACAGCAATTTGTTCAATAATCAATAATGGAAAAGATGTAACTAATTTTCATGCTAATAATGGACTTCTAAAATAAGATGGACTAGTTGTTGTTTGGTGGCTGACTTAACGTCACACCTCCATAAATAATAAATTTAAAAAATAGTTTACTATAAATTAATACGATCATTTTCAATAGACTAATATATAAACAGTTGATTAAATATACATTTGATCTAAGTCATTCATAGATTTGTAATCAAAATTGTTGGATGATATGCATATAATCTGAATCATTCATTTATTGCAGTGTACATATATGCCCAACATATTATAGAATGATCAAAATTAATACACCTTCTTAACCATATTCCTTAATTAATTTTATTTTTTTCTTTTTTTAATAATACTAAAAAATGCATTGAATTTAGCAATAGTGTCAAGGGAGTTGGTGCCTCAATAGTTGATAAAAAAGATTGAAAAATAATGATTGAGATGTCAACCAAATCTAAATGAAACAACAAAAAAGAGTTTATCCACAAACTTCACTCACTCGTTAGCTTTTGAAAATACAATAATTCTACTAGAGCAGGTGTGAATGAGTTAATATAGTATTGTTTTTAGTTTAATTAGAGATTTTGAGTTCAAACTCCAAATATACAGCTATTATAAAATTGTTATAAAAATATTTTATTGTCCTCCAAAATTCTATCCAATATAAACATAAATATTGATTAGTTTTAGCTGGTTAACATATAGAACGAGAACATTCCACAAACAATAGCCTCCTCCATGCATGGAATCCCGAGGCTCTTATACCAATTTTCATGAATTTAATTTCTGTTAGAAAATCAAATACAAGAAAATAGAGTAGGAGAATTGTTAATTCAATATTCAAAATAGTAGAAAATGGAAAACCAATATGAGGCATGTGTAGCACACAGTTTCCTTAAAACAAATTCGCCTCCTACACGGGTGTTTAGGATAACCGGCGTTTGTCTCCCAGGATACAACAGATTCCAAGTAGTTGTTGAACACACAACACCTACTTACAACGAACTTTGCTTTGCCACAACCTCTATCACTTGAGGAGAAGAAA
>CATIWF010129919.1:0-14728 GCA_949630135.1 Balakata baccata
CAACAATGTCCCGTCTTGTTAATCCTATGACTAGGGATAATTTAGATACAAACATAATTACACATGATAGGAATCTCATTATCATGATCCCATCATGATTTCCTTCACGCTATGTTTCATATCATGGACTTTCATTAATCAATTTAAGATCTATATCAATTCATATGCAAATGAATACTAATATAATGAAAGAATCCCTTTATGAATGTGTACACTAAGTGCTTAAGGCGATTGTCTTTTGGGCACATCTCTAACACCATCTAGTAGGAACATCTTGCCTTAAGCCCTTTTTTCCACTCAAAGCCAATAATCTTACACATTCTAAAAATTTTTACTTCCGAACTTGAGACCCTCTAACATACTTTATACTTTCTTTAACTTTAATAATAGAACTATCAATTGCTCATAAAACATTTTGTACAACTAAATTGAACACATGCACACAACAACTTAAATGAAAAATTCACCTCCACAAACAAGTGTTTGTCTAATGCTTATTTGGTCCTTTAAAAACTCAACAAACACATTATTAGCTACAACATTATCCAAAGTCACACAAAAAAGCTTATTCTCCAATTCCCATTCAGCTAAAATTCCAAAAATTTTCTCATTAACTGCTACACCAATATGTGGAGGCAACATAAAAGAAAAGTCTAACAATCTTTTATGTAGAACCTATTCATTATCAATGAAATGCATAGTTACAACTAAATACCCATTGAAATCAATTGAAGTCCATAAATCACAAGTTAAACAAATCATTTCTAAGATCTCTTGAAGCATGCTTTTAATCCTCTCCTTCTCTCTCTTATACATTTTCATCACATCAGATTTCATAGTATTTCTAGAAATAATTGGTGCATTCAGATTTGCATGAGACAATAATGCTCTAAGACTAGTAAATTCCTCAAAATATAAAGGCAACTCATGCATAACCACAACAACAACAAATAACTCACGAAATTTATCATGATCAAATTTACAATACATCATAGATAAATTTTGACCAACAATTAACTAACCTACAACCTGACTATCCTTCCTAACACAATTATCAAGATGTCATTTAAGATTAGCAATGCCATTTTTACTATTATAATTGGCAATATATCAATAACATTTGCATTTGCACCTTACTTTCCCATTTAATGATTTTTCTGGTAACTTTATAAAGAAAGACCATACTAGAGATGTTAATCTTCTTTTGCACTTCCCTTTTAATTTAGCAATTTTAGATTCATTTTCCTCTATTTCTACTACATCATCTTCAGTATTTGATGTCTTTTTTTGTCTCATTTACGCTTGATTCAAGAACCCCTTTACTTACATCGATCTGCAATCACATTAAGAGAAAAATATTAAGAGAACTAAAGATATAAATAAGGAGCATGAGCCACGGTAGAAGAAAAGATAGAGAAAGGGCGAAGGACTGAAAATACTAAATTGAAAAAAAATCAAATAAATGTTCTTCTCTTACTTGATTAAGAATGAATAGAGGAGAAGGAGGAGAGATGCCACAAATAGAGGAGAAGGACTGAAAGAACATGCGAGAGGCGCCACGAATAGAGCTGCCACAAACAGAGGAGAAGGGGAGATGATATGTGGCACTTACGAAGGAGAAGTAGGCAAGGAGGAGCCACAGACAGATGAGAAGCCACAATAGTAGGGGAGCAATATAAGTAGAATGGGAGGAGGAGATTTACTAATTTAGAGAATGGGAGGCGGCTGATGAAGAGGTTTACAGAAAGTGAATTGGTTTTAGGGTTAGGGTTGAGCAAAATTATCTATTTATAGTCCTTTTTTATTATTTTTTTATTAGTTTATTATTGTTTATATATTATGTAATATTAACAATTAATTTTATTAAACATAATTTAATAGATTGGTAGAATACTAATAATCTATAAAAATGAAATTTATTTAGTGCAAGATTATTTAGTGTAATTATAATATTTATAAATTAATTAGTGCAATCATATTAAGTTCATTCATACATCTTATACTAAGAATAATTATACATCTTATATAAATTTTTATTTTTTAGAATTTACTTCTTGTGATAAACGTAGTGTTTTTTAATAAAGTAATAAACTTAGTGTTAGAACCTTTTTAATTACCAATATTTATAAATTAATTGTTGTAATCATAGTAAGTTTATTTATACATCTTATAAGTTTGCTTATATTAAGATTGGAGACTTCAATCTTAACAATATCTATTTTTTGAAAAATTCTAAATCATATATAAATAATTGTTTTGCATTATTTAACTGAAAAGATATCTAATTTTTTAATTTTTAGAATGTAATTTTATTTATATTTTAAAAACTAATATGTAGTTGAAGAAATATTTAAATTTATTTTATGGGAACATATATATATATATAAGGAAACAAATATAATTATCAAATATACATTAATTCATATAAACAAATAAATAATATTAATATATTACAAAAAAATAACTATATAAATAATATTTTTTTATACATAGAGCATATTAATATAATTAATTTTAACAAAATGTATTATACATTCATTCATTTATAAATATATATTATAAATTTTTAAAATATTATATATGTATTTAAAATATTTTATGTAGTTTGAATTTAAATAATATTTAAAATTTTAATGTTTTATATATTTTTAATCGTGTTTAATCATGTCTTAACATGTTAAGTAAGTAAAATCCGTTTATGACACGATTTTTTCGTGTTTTAATTATGTTGACACGATTCTGATCCATATATGTTTTAGCTCAAACCCGTATCCGTCTAAATCTATGTCAGTTAATCGCGTCATGTCTCAAATTGCCAACTCTATGTGCAGGTATTCATAGCTAGGGTCACA
The DNA here is from genome assembly GCA_949630135.1 of Balakata baccata. Taxonomy (NCBI): domain Eukaryota; kingdom Viridiplantae; phylum Streptophyta; class Magnoliopsida; order Malpighiales; family Euphorbiaceae; genus Balakata; species Balakata baccata. The sequence continues at coordinate 2,853 of CATIWF010129919.1, forward strand.
GCCAATCTGGCCGTGAACCTGGTTATGAAGCAATCTACCGCACTTTGGCCAACAGAGTCACAGTTGTGAATCTGGAAATATTACCTTTACCTAAATTCAAGCAACTAAAAACATGCACAACACATACAAGTCTCTAGGGCTGGCTAATTTTAGCCACTCCTAGCAACATTCTCAACAAAATAGAGGTAAAGAATATGCCCCATGCCAACACATCCACATATATCCCACATGGCACAATAGCACAATGTTCAACCAACTAAGCATGTCATAACACTTCCTTTCAAACTCATTTCATTATATTTAGCACTAACATTCATCTAAACCTCATTTTCTCATCTTTCCATTATTTGCCATTTAGCCCACCATCTACCTTTATTGTCATATCACATATTTATTGAAATTTGCATACGATTTAATACATATGCCCTTATTCATTCTAATCCATTTCAACCACATATCATATTCATGAACCACTTATAACCCACCAATGATTCATCAACATCTATCTACCATTTACCCTATAGTTTTTAGGCCATATTTTCCTTCATTAACCTTTACACGTTTTACACATGCCAACCATATACTTAACATACCATTAAGCATTCAAACTATCAAATCCACACATAAGTATGCATTTAAGTCAAATTAAAACACATGTGTACATACCTTTATGAAACCAAGCAAAACTCCAGGATTTAGAGCTTGTCCAAACTCTTTGGTGGTTCTCCACTATCCCAGACTCTTCCTATTGATAACTATAGCCACACATCAACTATATAAAACTAGAAAATCATAAAACCTAACCCCTAACCATTCAAGCTAAGTCTTTCATCACCCAACCCCTCTAAAACATGGTTACTCACTTAAATTTAGCGACAAAAAGAGTCTTCTCTTAACAAAACCCAAGATCATTCTTCAATCTAACCTATTTACAAATGGGTCCCTACCCATTTCCAGTAACCTATATAAACCACCCAAAATCATGCAAAAGAGATGAAGAAGGGTGTTTTTTCTTACCTCAAGAGACCAAGAACAAGACTAAGAGGAAGGAAATATCGAGCTCTCTCAGATCTCCAAATCTCTCTTTAGTGCTCCTTCTTCAAGTTGAAGAAATCGTTCGAATCTATGGTTAAATTTAGATTTTTGGTGATGGATTGAGAGTTATTAAGCTTACAAACCATGAGGGGAGGCTAGATAAGTGTATTTTTTTAAGAGGGTTCTCGGTTTTAGGGGTTTTCAAGGGCTGGACGGTGTGTTTGAAATGAAATAAAATAGACTAGCCCCATTTCTAACATACCAGTCACATTCGTGACTACTTAAAGTCATGGGCATGACACTTAACGTCTCAAGAACATCTTCAACTCAACTATCACGAGCGTGTAATACCTTCGACTTTCCCACATGTATTTCATTTGAACATGTTCATTTTATAAATGTCATTCATATGAAACACATGCATATATAAGAATTTTAGCTAGAATGTGCTCATGATATAGAGTTATTACATATCGGTTTATTACAATAGGAGCAAGTCACACGTGTTAAGTCATAAATTAAACAACGGTGATAAAGTATTAGAAATTAAATGGCATAAAATGATTAAATCAAAATTAATAGAAGTTGACATAGTTAGATTAGTTTAAATTAGACTATTTGATTAAATAGCATTTTTAGTACTAGATATATATAAATATGTGGAGAAAATAATAATAATAATAATAATAACAACAACAACAACAACAACAATAATGAATAAATTGATGAATAAATAAATTAATTAATTAATAATATCATAAAAGTAAAAAAAAAATGAAAAGGGGACAAAATTGAGGCGGTTAGACAAGGGATAAGTATGTGCTGTTTGTCCTTCTTGCCTTCTCTCTTTTCTACTTTTCTCTCAAATTTTCCACTAACAAGACAAGCCATTAAGTAATCTGGTCCCTTGGTAAGTTAATTACACTTTTAAGTTGTTATTATTCAATTGAAATTTGGTAGTTTTTGTTGCATGCAACTGAAATATAGTTATGCATTTTGTTTCAAGGCAGTGATATTATGGCTTATTTTTCGTTTTCTTAGAGACCGAATCTAAAGAAACACGAAACATAAAAGTTGTAGTTTTATATCTTAGTTTTATGGCTATATAGATAGTTTTGCATGATTTTATGTCTATGAAAAGATATTGGCATTGGACTGGAATTGGTTCAATTGAGGAACTTAGCTGAATCATCTACTCTTTTGATTACTTTTCTATATGATATATTCGATATTTGAGGAAGCTCAAAATATGAAAGTTTTAGATATGTAGGTATCTAGTTGTAATAAATTTCAGGACTGGATTATAGACGGATGTTGAGTTATGGGCAAGAGAGTTATGTATGTTCTACATTTGAGCTACTTACTTAGTATCATGTACAGGTCCAGTCAGTTGGTTTCCCATTTTAAGCTCCTTATAGATATTATCTGTAAATGGTAAAAACATGAAAGTTATAGGTATATATCTTAACTAAATTTTGGCATAAATATTACCTCAAAATATTATTTAGGTAATGGGTTATGGCCTTCATAAATCAGACTGGTCTCAATGCCAACCCTATTCTTGACCAGTCAAAAGTACCCTACCTCATGAAGACCTTAGAGGCAGAATTGATGAAAGTTGTAAACATGAAACATGTTCCATTTTAACTTATATATGTTCATAAAAAGTTTTATAAAAATATAATTTACATATTATAAGATATGAAGATGCAAATTTGGTATCCCAAAATTACCTAAGGGCAGAAACAGGGTAGAAAACAGAACTTTCATATAAATTTCATCAAAAATTCTATAATAGTTCAATTGTTCTGAAATTTTGATATGTTATATCTCTATATGTTAGTTTTAATTAGAAATAATAATCATACAAATTGGACTAGTATAGAAAACGTTATTAGCTATTTAACATATAAAGGTCACACTATCATAATACCAAACCCTAGTTAGTGGTCCTTAATATGCATATTTCAATTTATTTAAGTTTCACTAAGTTTATTTAGCTACCAATTGACCAAGTATACATTTAATTAGGCCTACAGTACATTGAAGAACCCTAAGGAAGTGAAAGACAATAAGTTAGAGGCTCAATATCAAAAGAAAATGTGAGTTTAATTATCAAACAATTTCTTTGGTACATGTGTTTGTTGTGTGCTATGTGCAACGTGACTTGACTTGCTGCTATATAAATTACATGATTGTTATGGTATGGATATGATATCAAAAGGTGATGAATGACTTAAATACGTGGTTGTGTTATAGGTTTTTCTTACATGAAGTGATTAAAGATTGAATATGCAAATGTGATATAAATGCAAATGTTAAGTAATGATTGTTGCAAATACATATGGACTTAAAAGGCGTTGTGACTAGCTAAATGGCATTGTAAAGCAAAAGAAGAAGCTTATGGCCCAAACAAATGTTCAAAAGCAAAAGAAAAGGCCTATAGCCTAACAAATGTGCAAATGTTACAAATGATCAAGCTAGCTAGCAAATGCAAATATTCACATGGAAACCCGGGATAGTGTATGTTTAACCTGGTCACAACAAAAAGAAAATAACATAAGCATAAGCAAATGAAATGTTTATATTCATATGATATTGATGAAAAGAATGACATGTAAAATGTGTACGAATAGCGATTATTACTTGTAATTGTGATCAGCTTGATACTTTAGAAAGTTTTTGATAATCATTCTCATTGAGCTGCAACTCACCAAATTGCATCATTTTTCAGGAAGAGTCGAGTAATTAGCTCATTTTAGAGGTGCATACTATATAGAAGACAGGGATCACAGGTCACTGGCCGAGTCTCACCAAATTTTGAGTTATATATCTGCATATGTATAAATTAGTAATTATGTAATGACATGTAAATGCATATTTTGCTTTAAACTTTCTACCTGAAATAATTGAATATAGCATTTAAATTATTAGCATATGTAATATATTATGTTTATAGTCAAGCTTTGATGCTATGAGAAATTGTTAAATGTTACACAGTGATAATGTTATATGAAAAAAAAAATTGTCCCTCATTATAAACAAAACTCTATCATATTCTCATGTAATATATGACAACATAATAAAAGTATAAGTGATATTCATAGGAATAAGGTGTTACAGGCGTGACTCACTTAGTCACGGGTGCGACTCAGTCAAAACTCAACTTCTCAAGCTATTTTGACACCAAACCCAAAACCCAAGCCAATGCTTCATAAGGAACCATGATACACTTCAAAATAGCCCTCCTATACTCTCAATATACTCCTTAAACACATATGTGCCACAACACATAATAAAACAACTAAGCCCTAACTAACGAGTGTGACAATAAGGAGAATGTATGATTATATGACACCATTTATGTCAAAATCACCAAGATTATTGTTATAAAGGTGCTCTAAAAACAATCACCTTTACCACTTATTGTACAATTTCATTATGAATAAATAAAAGGTAATTTCATTTATTTGAAGATCATTACATTTATGAATGGATTAGATCTTAAATCAAATTATGAAGTCCATAATATAAGCATAGCATGAAGGAAATCACGTCGTGATCATGATTTTGAAATTTATGTCATGTACAATTATGTTTATATCTAAATTATTCCTAGTCCTATAGGATCAATAAAATAGGACATTGTTAATCCAGACAGATTACTACATATTATACTCCTTGATTTGATTAAAGATTGAATAATCATAACACAAAATCAAATTAATTATTCTATATGTGTTAATTAACAACTATTTATTTATTTGCTATTATTATTATTATTATTTATTTATTTTTTCTTACTTAGACTTACGGCAGAGGGGTTATTTTTTTTCTCATTTTTAAATTTTTGTTTTTGTTTTTTGTTTCCCTCAATCACTATCTAGCCTTAAATATTAAATTTTAATCCATCATCCCTTAAATCAATTTCATGTCTTTCCTCCATTCTATTACATACAAGGGCATCACCAAAAATTTCTGCAATTAAATCTTGGGTTCCTTTATATCCTCTTCCTATCTTATTTTATTTTAATTCCATATCACTCAATCTAATTAATTTCATCTAATTTCAACTAACTTTCATAAATTTGGATTATTTTTTATCAACCAAAAGTTTGCATATCTAAGCAAGAAAAGTGAAATTTCATCCTAATATCAAGAAATTAATTAAAGAGCATAAAGAAAATAAAAACAAAATTTACCTAATTAATCCATTTTGGCCAAGGTTTTGATGTCTCCCAATTTGATATTTCATCTCTTTTCTTTTTTTTGTCTTTGATTACCCTTTTTAAGGTTGTGGTATTGGTGGAGGAAAGGAAAGGGAAGAGAGGAAGATGGAGAGAATTTTGGTAGAAAATGGTAGAATTATCCAGAGAGAAGGAGAACTTAAAATGTCAATAATGGGCTTAATGATGCTAATTATGGTGATATTGGGCTTAAATCCCAATGTTGGCCGAAGATCATTTGGGCTGCCATTTTTTTTAATTATCTTTAGTATATATTTTTTTATTTAGTTATTTTTTTCTACCCAAATCTTTTTATTCTTTCAATTTAGTCCAAAAACAAATCTTTCTTTCCCCTTCTAAGTACTAAACTACAAATTTCCATCAATTAATCCTCAATTAATTTCCTCAATAATTGAGTTTTCCTTTAAATTTCTTAAATTGCTTTAATTAGACTTCAAATTAAGTTCTATTTTATTTATTTATTTATTTATTCAACAAATTCCTAAGCTTAAAATTTCATTCAATTAAATGCCATATTAAATTTCCTACGATATGTCTCTTTTTTTTTTTTAACCAATTTAGATTTTGACTAATTTGACATTTATTCTACAGTAATGCTCACGACTCAAAATCCAAACTAGTGGACGTTACGGATGAAACTGATGCGGAGATTTATAAAAGGAAGTTTAAAGAATTAGACATGCGAGTTATTGATTTGGAGAAAGATCTATTATTGCCAAGAGCAGAGTCATCGGCTAGAATAATTGGGATGAATATGATACAATAATCTGAGTGAATAATTTTTAAAAGAACCATACAAAAATGATCATATTTATTCATGTTAAAAAAATTAGAATATGGATTTTTTTAATCAAATATGAATTTGCATTCATAATTGAAAAGTATAGGAAAAACCTCCCAGTACGACATATGCTTCATTGAGTAGAAGCACTAAAAAAACAGACTGGGAACATATCACAAAAATTAACAATAAAATAAATACAAAAATATAGTCTTGTATGCATGCTCTACAATCTCAGGTAAACTGCATTGTCAAATCTCAAGAGAAGCAAAAAAAAAAAAGGCATATAGACACATTAGATCTACAACAGCTTCAGGCCAACTCCAGTCTTGAGGCGTTCAAAAGCACTTCTCCAGTCACAACTTCCTTCTAGTTTGTACCATTTCCTTCAAACTAAATTTGCCGACAGTGAAGAGAATCAATACGATGACTAATCACTTTAGCCTTTTAATGCATCTCTTTAAGGCAAATCAAACTACTAAAACTCAAAATATAGTAGATCTAAAATATACCCAATATAAGGAGATAAAATTCCAACCAAGCTAAAAAACCACTAAAAACTTATTTTACTCACTAAAATATCATAAAAAATAAAGGACAAAGGGCGATTTTTGGCTAAAATTGCTAGAAATCACCCTCATATTAGCACTAGAAGTAGATAGGGTTCAAAAAACGAAGTGGCTTGGTCTAATTATAATATGGATTGATATGTATATGTTAATGATTTCAATCTCTTTTTAGTAGGATATCTTACATTGAAACCACATTTTTTTAAAAAAAATATTAAAAGAAGTTTTCCAGCCCGTATTTTTATTTAAGAAAATGTTTTTTTATATATTTATAATATTAAAAATATATATTTATATATATATAAATATTTATAAATATATACATATAAAAATTATATAAAATATGTATACATATATATTTAAAATATATATTTATTGAATCGAGCGAACCAGCAATTTATAAATCGGACTGGCCAGTGCAGAGCTACCTTAAACTGTCCCTTAGACAGTTTTGGGTTGATTCAATAAAAATTGAACTGTGGAACCGGCAGTTCGAAAATAAAACTATTCGGTTCCAACCCTGTAGCCACCTTTACTTGAACACATTGACTGGAACCCTTTTCTTGTAGGAATTTGGATACAAATTCCTAAATTTATAGAGATTTTAAATTTTCTACTACTTTTATAAAATACTAAAAACAACATTCGCAGAAGAATGATTTCTAATTTTAGTTGTTCAAATCCCAAAAAAGCAATCCCCATCTCCCTTGTCTCTACCTCCCCCAACACGTTTTTTCCATTTAAAATCTCTCATCCCTCCACTAGTCTTACGTCCTCTCTAATTTAGCTCGGCGATTTGACCACACCCAACTTCTATTCTCATCAGTAGTATAATTAGGAAATTAAATATATGCCACCTCACCCATTCCATCTATATCACATTAACCTACCTCATCAATTCTCATTTCCCCACCTTACCACCTCTCCCCCGTAAATTATATTGTAAACTTTGGTCCACATAATATTATGAATTTCATACGTGTGAGAGTAGTAATAAAATACAGTGATAATTTTTTAAATAAAACAAATTTATAAAAGTTCATTTGTTAATATATGTTCTTTAATTTATTAGTAAAAAATTCATTATTTTATCGATAAATATTCATTTTATTCTAAAATAAAATTAGCAGTTATTGTATTTTTTAGGTGCAATTTGCCACGATTTGTTATTTTTTTAGTGCATTTTGTTTCAATTTTTTATTACATTTTGAGTTTTTTTGAGGATGATTCAATGAATTTATATCTATAAATCAAAACACAAAAAATATATATTCATTAAATTAAGCATACAAGGAAATAAAATGAACTTGTATTAATATAAGAAATGAACCTTTATTAATAAATTAATGAATATTTTACTAATAAACTAATTAACTTTTATTAATAAACTAATTAACATTTACTTTATTCGAATCGAAATGAATATTTCTTAATAAATTAATGAATCTTTTACTTCATTGCTAATAAATTTAGTCTTAAAACAAAATGCTTGTGTATATAGTTTAATGAATATTATATTATTTTCTTTAATTTTTGTAATAATAAACTAATGAATATTTACTTTATTCATGATTAACATTTCTTAATAAACTAATAAATATTTCTCATTAAAGTAATGAACTTTTTTCAATAATGGGATGATGAATATTTACGATTTTTTTATTTACAGATATAAATCTATTAAATTCTTTTGATGAAAATGCATTGTGTATATAATTTAATGAATACTATATTATTTTCTTTAATTTTTGTAGTAATAAACTAATGACTCTTTACTTCATTTATAATGAATCTTTCTTAATAAACTAATAAATATTTCTCATTAAAGTAATGAGTTTTTTTCAATAACCGAATGATGAATAGTTACGACTTTTTTTATTTTGATATATAGATATGAATCGATTAAATCTTTTTAATAAAGATGCATTTTGTATATAATTTGATAAATATTATATTATTTTCTTTAATTTTTTGCAGTAATAAACAAATAAATATTTACTTTATTCATAATGAATCTTTCTTAATGAACTAATGAGTATTTATCAATAAAGTAATGAACATTTTTCAATAACCGGATAATGAATATTTACGAAATTACCACCGTATGTTTAATAGCCGTATAAATTTGTTTTATTTATAAAATTGTCATCATGTCTTACACGTGTGATTGACTCTTGGTCCATAATACTCTATAGACCGGTGCATAATATAAGACTTCCACCTACCATGTTTCAAATATTATTTTAAGTTGTAGAGGGTAGAGAGATAATGTGGTTCTGTCACTATTATTCAAAATTTTTTATTATTATTCATGAGTGAAAATCTAAGTACGTTCTATAATTCATTAGTTTCAAAGTTTATTATTTTAATTGAGTTATATTTTTAATTTTTAATTTCATTAATAATCAATTATTTTTTTCACATGCTAGCAGTACATAATCTTTTTTTTTTTTTTCCCATTTAAGATAAGCAGTTCAAAATCATTGGTGTGCATTTCAAATTGATTACATCTGAATATTATACTTTACCAAAAAAAAAAATTGTCAAGAAAGATAAGATTTTAGCGGAAAAGTTAAACATATAACTCATACAAACGAATATATTATATATAAAAGATAAATATTATATAACTCACATTATGAAATATAGTACATGTTGATTTTTTTTTTCTTTTAAATATACACAGAAAAATGCAAGAGACACAATACATATTATATAGTACTTATTATATCTGTAGCATGTGTATAAAAAAATAACTTGAATTATAGATTTATATTGTATAATTGTTAGTATTCATTAGAATACAAATATTAATTATCTAAACTTTACAAAATGAACATTTATATCACATAAAAGTATAGAAAATGTAATATTTTAATATCCATTATATGTAACTTATATGTTTATTATTATTATTATTGGATAATATGTGCAATATATAATATAACCTCATATATTTGGGTTATATGTTATTCTAAGGATATAATTTGGAGGTTGACCATAATTTGCAATTCATTGTGTCAAAAACAATTTCTGCATAAACATTTACTGCCCATCTAATTTCATTTAATCTCCCATAGCATATGTTGATTTTTTTTTTTTAACTTATAAATATAGACAGAAAAATAAAAAGTGAGATAATGCAAATTATATGGTACTTATGTATATATAATAAACATGTAAGTCACTAAAAAGTATGTAAAACATAAACATATAATTCATACATCATGAATATAATACATGTAAAAGGTAAACATATAGTATATACAACACAAACACGCATAATTCACATATTATAAATATAGTATATATAAATTATGTAAATGCATGGTCGGCATGTCATTATCATATAGGTCCCACTTGCTAGCATTTTGTGGTTTTCTCTTCTTCACAAATCACACTCGCTTCTCTCCTCTCTCTCTCCTCACTTCTTTGATTTGACAGCAAAATACTGAGCATTTCATCTAATTTCACAACAAGAATTTGAAATTAAAGAGAAGATAAAAGGCAAGAAATAACTGATTGGCCACACAACTAGGTAAAATTCAAATTGAAAACCCATAACAAAACTCACATACTTACTTGCCGGAGTAAAGAATCATCCTAACAAAGCGAAGAGGAACAATTATTGGAGTGAAAAATAAAATTTTTCAAAACTTGAATAAAAGATTCTACAATTAAAACTAATTCAATTAAAATATAATTAGAAATTATATTTTTAATTTTTTTTGTGTCAATTCTCTAAATTTTCTCTTTGTTGGGTTGTTATAAATTATAACAATCTAATATTTGATTGTCTCTAATGATAATCCATGTAGAAATGAAAAATGAAATAACTAGAGTATGCCTTGAACACACTCTATGTGCTAGCAAATAGTAGTGTTCCTAGAGAAAAAAGTCAATAAAATTATCAAATAATTTTTATAGAGACTATAAGTATTTTTCTGATGGAAAAATACTATTTATAGGTGTTCTTAAATATCTTAGAGTTGACAAAATTACCAAAATGGGTTTAAAGGGCTAAATTGACAATTTGGCCAAACAATTTCCAACCTGCACGTGTGCAGCCCATGCGCTGCTAGCCTTGGGCTGGCAGCCTTGCCGCGGGCCTATATGGGCCCTCACAGGCCCGTGACCCCCCCAATCAACGTTTTTCCGTAATCCCATCACAATTCAACCCTAAATAATTTTCTCATATTTTTGGATCTAATCCAAAACCATTTTATCCATTCTTCAGACTTCCAATGCGTATGACCTATTAGGTTTCCAATTATATTGGTCATCCGAATTAACAATTAATTCGAGTAAATCATGAGCGGTATCTAGTAACACATCATGACCCACAATTGACCGGAAAGTCAGTGATTTAACTACGAACCTTTAAATAGATAACAATATATGCAATTCGTCCTTTCATCATCCTATACCCACACTCGGTTCAGAGCATGGACTATTTGTCAGCTCCCGCTAGACTGACTATGTCACACCTAGCCTACGTGATGTTAGATCTTGTTCTTGAGACTTATTACTCCATTAGACATGTCACTAAAGACATCTTCAATACGTTTAAACTCTAGCCAGAGATTCCTAAGTAATGATCCCGATAAGAGGCTGTGGGTACACTCTCCCTCTATCAGGAGCAGTAAATCCTCAATTGGCTACCTAATTACCTTCAAATACTTTAAGTTGTATACAATCACCACCCCATGAGCGACCTCTATGAGGCAATAAGAAATAGAGTTAAAACACAGAATCAATATCCAAGATATCGTTAAGTACTTCAAGTCTAAGGATACTTACACCATTGCTATGGTGAGACTATCATTGACATTTGAATAGATAATCTATATGATCATCTCATAGCAGATCATCCAATGTACTTGACTACTCTTAACAAGCATCCATATAGTTACTCTGAATATCTCATGTTCATAGCTTATAAGATATACTGCTTGATCCAATCAAAGAGTATAATATGTGCTAGTCTATCCAGATTAATAATGTCTTATCTCATTAATCCTATGACTAAGGATAATTTAGATACCAATATAATTACACATGATATGAATCTCATTATCATGATCTTATCATAATTTTCTTACACTATGTTATGTATCAAGGACTTCATTAATTGATTTAAGATCACTATCAATTCACATATCAAATGAACATCGAATTAATGAAAATGCCTTTATTCGTATAAAATAAGTTTGTACAACAAGTGCTAAAGGTGATTGCCTTTAG